>JAABNY020000032.1:14958506-14974503 GCA_015164015.2 Brevimyrus niger
TGATTGGTTGATTAGATAATTGCATTAATGAGAAATTGAACAGGTGTTCCTAATAATCCTTTAGGTGAGTGTACAGTTAAACTTCACTTGAGGGGACATGAATAATGTAGTAGTACATTCTTATTTAATGCATTAATTAACTAAGTGTTAGTTACATACTGATCTCATGCTTGTTCATCATTAATTAGTCATGATTCCATTCAGGCACTATAATTTAACAGTTATAACTAATTAGGTAATAAGATTTCACTTGAGGGAGCACAAATACCTAACTCATTAACTAATCAAGAACAAATCATGAACTAATATTGTTTTCCCTATGAAATAGTCAAGTTTAATTAATGATGAAAGAACATGGGTTCAGTACTTAACAAACACTTAGTTACTTGTTTTTATTATTACTTAATTAATGCATTAAGTAAACGTGTACTACTGCTATATTTATATCCTCAAAACATTACCGAGTACACTGTTGGGGGAGTAAATTTAATCAGAAAGATTTCTCATTATTACGTAATTTCTTATAATATCAACCCAGTCATTGTGATATTGCATAATTTTAGAAAATTTTATAATAGTAATTGAATAATTGTATAACATGGGTAATAATGTGGATTGAAAGCATGTAGAGTAGTGAGTTTTACTGAAAAATAAAAGTAGTTTAAAATCACAGAGGTCACCAATAATCAAAAGCGTGATGCTCACATATTCCAATGTACACAGCACCTCTGTTTTTCATCAATGCCAATACATGGAGTGTTTACCGCACACAACGTATACCAATGACAGCACACAAATGCAGTTACTTAAAAAAGAAGAATTTTGTTACCTTTATAGAATGAGATTTTTCCAGTGGAAAGCATTCAGATTAAAACAACATGACATTAATGTATTACTTTGTAAAAACTAGATATTAAGTCTCAGTAGATGTCTTCATTGCAGAAGATCAGACATCCCCCTAATGGCACCTACCATGCACGACCACGCTGAAGTCCTTGCCCTGGTCTCCAGCCTCGTTCGTGGCCACACACCGGAAACGACCTGCATCTGATGCTTGGGCCTGAGGGATAACCAGCTTCCTCCCATTGGCCATGATCCTGATGCCAGGGCCCTGCTTGACGGGTTGGCCATCCTTCAGCCAGCTGGAAGGCAGAGTGCAGGGGGTTTGTGTTAGCTGGACACAATGACCCTAATTAACTGCAAGACCAGCTGGGCCAGTTATCTAATTCCATTCCTCACCTAACATCTGTTATGCTGTTGAGAGAATTTACTATAAGATGTATGTGCCCATAAAACAGACTAACTCCTAGTAGACTACTGGACAAATTCTTTAAGTTTTATAGGGTTGGGAAGGTTGCCAGTTCAAATGCTGCAGTCGGTACACTGATTTTGTCATTCAGCCCATCAACCAAACTGTTACCAATGGATGAAGAGCAAATTTCCAAAACGCACTCAGTCTATTTTTCGTTGGTTTTGAGATGACACCGCCAGTGACCTAAAGTCAGGCATCTAATGTTACAGTATTGGAAACCAAAACTCACTTAGTCCTCATCTAGCACAATGAAGCACCTTTAGATTTCCAAAACTCACTAAGCCCACAGGAATGTTCTCGAAAATACATCTTGTGGACTGAGTGAGTTTTGTTCTTCAATGGGTATGGGGCCCACTAGGGCCCTAGCAACCCCTGCTTTCTCACCTTTACATTGCTTTGGATAAAAGCATAAATAATGTGATGATATGTAAACGTAAAACAGGTGGAAGAGTATGTTTCTGCGCAGAGGATGACAGAAGAGGGCGCTCACGTGATAAGGGGTGCCGGTGTCCCAGTGGCATGACATGACAGCTCCAGAGGATTGTTCATGATGACAGTGATGTCTGAGGTCTGATCCCCACCCTCCACCAAAGGTGGCACTGAACAGAAAAGACAAAAGTTTCCCAACATTCCTTACAACAGAAGTTCAGCTGCTTTTGTCGACCCAGTGGGATCTCAGTTCTGTTGGAAAAATAACCCCCAACCCACAGATCCTGGGCTCCAGACAGTGATATGGATCTATGTTTGTCTTGGTAAAGTGTGCAAAAGTCACTTTCTGCAACTGAATCTACAAACCTTTGGGCTTTGGCCATCAAATGTTGCCCAAGAGGACTGAAGACTAGAATTGCTCTTGCAGTGATGTTCGTATCCAGAAATGTGGATGACATGCAAGTGGACATGTGGAAATGCATTCAGGTGAACAGGAAAGCAGATAGACATTGCTGAGCAGGGCAGCAGTAACACTGATTCAGCTATGTTCACCACATCAGTAGAATGGAAATTCCTCTGTGTGACGACTTTTAACAGTATCCTGCAAAGTACCCAGGAAAATGTCCAGCTGTATTAATATTTATTAATAGTAGAGTAGCTTTGGATAAGTATCAGCTGATAAATGTACAGTAAGTCTGCCACAGAAAAGAGTGTTCTCAAAGTAAAAATAAAGATTTCAGCTGACTTTTTCAGTTTGATATACTTTTCTAAAGATGACAGACTGAGCATATGTGACAACAAAACGTACCATTAAATGTAGCAGCCAAGAACCAAAGAGGCAGTCATCATTTACTGACTTATCTAGGGTCTTATAGATGTTCTGCTGGACCGTCTGCTAACAGACAGTCCCAGTCCGTTAACTGAATGTGTTGCCTCCCACCAGTAACGCATCTGGCAAGCCTGCTGGGAGCGTGCCCATTCGACAGGGACAGAACTGCACCATCACACTGTTAACTTTGTTTAAGACATTATGTTTGGCAGCAACTATAATGATCTGCATCCTTGTAGCAAAGTGGTGAAGCAGTTAGGGTTACCTAGAACATTGACATCGTATTTGATCTCTTCTTCCCCGGCAATGCTGGTCGCCACGCACATGTATCTCCCTGCGTCTGATGTGGCAGCGCTGGGGATCTCAATCTTCCTGCCTTGCCGCAGGACCCTGACGCTGTCCCCGCTCTTCAGAGGTATTCCGTCCTTCAGCCAGGTCAATGTGGGGGGAGGGTGTCCACCTGCCTCACACTCTAGCACCAGAGTCCTACCTGCTAACACCTTCCTCTTGGCTGGGGTGTCCAGGACCCCCTCTATAGTTGGAGGGACTGGGAAGACACACAAATAAATTACTTATGAACAAAACAAGTCACAGATAACACTTCTTTGCTGCCACTAAAGTGTTTAATTTCACACTTACTTTCACCAACTTTCAAAGGTCATTCATACTTTTCATACGGATATTATGAATCTGTATTCTTAGTATTGGACAGAAAAGGGGCACGTTATTTTTACCATAGACCTCGAGCTTATAGGACTTCTCAGCTGTCCCAACAACACTGGTGACACGGCAGGTGTAGCGGCCGGCGTCAGCCACTTGAGCCAGGGGGATCTTCAGGAACTGTCCCCGGTCCACGTAGATGGCGTGGCGACCCGAGAGGAGGGCTCGCCCATCTTTGTACCAGGTGATGGCAGGAAGGGGTACGCCACGGACCTCACACTCCAGCGTCACAGGGGTGTTCAGCAGGGTGGTCACCTCGGCTGTGACGTTGGCCCCCTTGATGCTGGGGGGGACTATGTTGAAAGCACAGCAATAGGCTCAGTTTCTGACTAGGGCGTGAGCCGAACGTTTGGCATCACCCCCACCAGGACCGGAGGGACTCACCATACACATTTAACTTGAAGTCCTTGGACTGCTTTCCCGCCACGTTGGTCACGTCACACTGGTAGTGACCTTGCTCACCCAGACGGGGGCTCCTTATCTTTAGCACCTGGCTCCGGTTCAACAGCTCGAAGTTTGGGTCACCCAGAAACACTGGTCTGGCTCAAATTAACGTAGCTGCCATTAGCAGTAATTTTGCACAAAAACCTATGCTATTCTCAACATGCTCTACGCAAATCAATCAAGATAGCTTTTCCATTTATTCCAAGTGCCCCCCCGAAGAAGCTGCAAGCTTGTTTTTCTAACAACTTTATCAATTAGTTTCAAACAAGACAACCATGTCCACCCTGACCAAAAACCGTTAGCATTCAGCAGACATTATATTGGACTCATTACAATGGTGGAGATACTCACTTGCCGTCCTTGAGCCATTGAATATCGGGAAATGGCTCCCCTTTGACTCTACACTCCAGGCTGACCTCCTGATTCAGGACAGCTGACACGTCCTGCGGGCTGGTGCCGCCGCTTATGCTGGGAGGTACTGAAAACGACAGTGACATTAGTGACATGGTTTATCTACATGACTAATGGCATGAGCTCACCCTCAGAGGCTCACCCAGAACTTCCAGGTTGAAGTCTTTCTCGGTGCTGCCCGCGACATTGATTGCCCGGCAGCTGTAGCGGCCCGCATCAGAAGTGGCTGCCTTCAGGAGCTTCAGAGTTTTGCCCCCCTGCAGGATCTGAACTGAACTGCTGGGGGCTACCTGGAACCAGAAGCATGCTTAGGTTCTGGAACATACCTCCTGTATTCAGTAGCTTTGCTCATTTCTGTTTTGTCAAAGTGATTTCTATGGGATATTTTCATGTAATAGCTGCTAAAAATATATGTGTAAAACATAAGTATAAAGGCATGAAGATGACAGATACAGAAAATCTAAAGTTATATTGTGCCATAGTCACATTTTTATTAGAGATATGAAATATTACGTACTGGGATGCCATCTTTGTACCAGGTGATAACGGGCGTGGGACTTCCTGTGATCTCACACAGCAGGCTGGTGGACTGGCTGAGCACCACTGACACATTGGCTGGACTCTCGTTATCGTTCACAGCTGGGGGCACTGCAGAGTGGAGGCGAGAGTCAGAGGCCCGAGCCAACCACCAGCATTAGCCTTCTTTAGCTGAAGCCAGAGCCGCAGGAACTCACCATTGACCTTCAGGAGGTACTTCTTTTCAGTGATGCCCGCGTCATTGACCGCCACGCACACGTACTCTCCGCTGTCACGCGGCGACACAGAGGCCAGGGTAAGCAGCGTGCCGTCCTCCAGGATGGACACGCCCGGCTCACTGCCCGTCACCTCCTCGCCGTTGCGCAGCCACTTGATCACTGGCTTCGGGGTTCCTGCCCCAGGAAGAAGAGATGCTCTCAGGCACGTCCATAAACTGGTTTTACACTGGTTTTAACTGATGTACACTGGTTTTTCCTGCTATACTGCTGTGTATTTTTATGTATATTCTATGTTAATTCCACTTTATATTCTATTTTCTATTTAGATTTTTAGTATTAATACACTCTGCTGGGCCGATGATGAGTCGATTTTGTTCTGATGTGCACTAACCAGTGTATGTTCTGAATATAAATAAAGTAGCTATTCTATTCTATTCTATTCTATTCTCAGGCACATCCATAAACACAGAGAAAGTAAAAGACAACAAGGAAACACAGGATGAGCTTTCAGACAGAACCTTTTGCCAGGCAGGGGAAGGCAATGCGTTGGTTGGCCACTCTTTCCTGTAGGGGGCTGTTAAATGGAGGCTCAGACTCCTCGACAGTCGGGGGGACTAGAGAAGCACAGAGGAGACATTCAGCAAAAAATGTCTGCGCTCTTTTAAATGCTCTTGTGGAAAATGGCGCCATGCCGGGGGCATTAGCAAGGACCCACCTCGGACCTGCAGTTGGATGTGCGCCTCATCACGTCCCGCCACACTGCTGGCCACGCAGGTGAACGTTCCCGAGTCCGACAACTCCGTCTCCGTGATCGTGAGGGTGCCGTCAGGCAGGCTCACGTACTGCCCTCTGTCCACCAGCAGGGCGGCGCCATCCTTCAGCCAGGTGACTACAGGAGTCGGCACCCCCTTTGCCACGCAGGGCAGGTCGGCGGGGTGCCCAGCTTGGACCTTCATCACCCTGGGGCCAGCCTGAATCCTCGGGGGAACTGACGGAAGTGAACAGACTATCTTCGGCATCACATTTAATGAGAACAAGCCTTCAACAATCAATAAAAAAACTATTATTACAATTGAAATAAGTCATAATTCATAAAAACCAAATAAAAGGTTCTGCACATGCTACTTACTCTATTTATTGGTGTATATATTTGCAGTTACAGCAGTATTCCAAAAGTCGGTGAGTGGGACATGTTAGATTTTGTCCTGATGTCCATAATTGTTCCTTAACTACCCTTAGGAATGCACAAAGGCTCCCCACGACTGTGGTGTAATTAAATGCACACCCTGATTACTGTAATTTAACAATCATACAGCGTAATCTTAATTGGAGTCTTCAAACATGTTCGGCTCTCTTAAACATTATAAACAATTCATAAAAACCACATTTGGCACCCAAAATGTCTTTCAAAGCCCATTTTCCTCCCTCTCAAGCACGGGAAGGTATTCCATCAGACTCCTTTCCTAAATGTTTTCAGGCACACTTCGTGTTAATTGTTAGCTCCGAGGAGACGTCGGGTATTTCTTTGAAAGCCACAGACCTGAGGCTGCCCATGGTAATATTGTCACATGTTTGGAATCTAAGCAAATTAATAAATGACTTTTGTAGGAGACCATGGAAAAGAAAAGGTCCCAATAGAATGTGTACCATAAAATGGCAGAAGTACTATCCAAATAAAGCTCCTGTTGAACTCTGGGTGATATTTCAATGGAGGGAAAAACCAGATACAGTACTGCGCAAAAGCCTTAGGCGAAAAAATGACGTTTAAAAAATCTTCATGTTGGTCTGAATTATATTGTCTGTCAAAGTACATTAGCTTCGCTATTTTCAACCCTCTCCTAAAATCACAGGGGTATATGCAGCAACCATCCAGTACACCAGTGTGTTTTTTGACTTGACCACTAAACAACCATGTTTAGCTAATCAATACCTCATAATTAGCTAATTAAATCAAACGAATGAAAGTTACCTTGAAACAACGCTTTTTCAAGACTCCCATAGCATATTACAGAACCAATGGGGAGCCACTTCAACCACCACCATGGCCCCAGGGGGCTAACAACACAGTAGCTAAGGTGGTGAAGAGAACTCACCAGTTACATATAGGGGATGACTACGAGCTGAAAGGATGGGCTAACCTGATGGCTACAAGAACACCTCATCCAGTAACAACACAGCTTTCTTAGCTGGTTTGCCATCCAAGTTCTGTTCAAGCCCAAACTTGCTTAACTTCAGACAGACTGTTGAGTCTGAACTGCAGATGGCATGACAAGTTAACTTATTATTTCAGCTGGTGGTGAAATTAAACTAGCATGTGGAATTGTTGGGATGCCCCTTAGAGGAGGTTTGGGAGCCATCCAGCAAGACATCAAGATATCTTCCTGAAGAACAGAAGAAATTCCTGTTTATTTTTTTTATTGTATTTGCTTCTTCTAATACTATATTGTGGGGTCTTTTTCTGAGCAAATATACACTTACTACCCATATAAATGACCTTATACATGTTCTTTGCTTGCCTTCAACAGATTTTTCCACAGAACTCTCTCTCTCTCTCTCTTTCTCTCACAAATAAAATTTGTACCTGAGCCATTACATCACAGGCATTGAATTTCATTGGTACTTGTTACAATGGCAATAAAAGCATTCTCTTCTCTTCTGTTCTATTACATCACTCTATATAAGTCAGCTCCTGAAAGTTTCATACATGGCATTTCCTTTTAAAACTGCAGGAGAAAAGAATTACGGCATTATGGGAATCACAGCCATGCCTTCGGACCATTACGGGCAGATATTTTTCCATGTTGAGGGAAGTGGGTCAGTTGTGTCCATCCCTGTTCGGCTTCCCTCGGGAACATTGCCGGAGCCAGATTGACTGAAAAAGACGTTAACAAGGGGACGGCTGCCAGCTTCCATTTTTTCTTCCTACAGCCCAAGCACTGTGGATCCGTGGAGGCACTATATACTAGGCAGTCGTTAATACTAGTGGGCGCTGGTAAAGGTTTGAGAACCAGTCTGGTTAACTGGACGCTGTGAAGTCAAAAAGCTCAGAGGAAAGTGAAGGCGGTTCACAGGGCGTGGTAATATGGAGACTATCCACCCTTACCATGGACGTTCAGCACTACTTCCTGAGAGAAGTTTCCAGCGATGTTTGTGGCAACGCACAGGTAGGTGCCGCTGTCCGACACCCGGGTTTCCAGGATCTTCATCGACCCGGAAGGCAGCTGCGTGTGCCTGCAAGCCAGAGGACATGCACTGCTGACCATTCTGCCACAGCTATCTACTGCCTCCACCCAAAGCCTCGTTGCATATTCAGCCAATGCACAAACTTAAACTTTTCATGGGCCAATTCAGTCCTGGAGACTCATCACCAATGAGTCATGAGACCGGGAGACACAGGGACTCCCTGGACCATGTGGCATTGCGAGAAAAATCGCACGTGTCACTGATTTTCCGCAGCCCGCGGAACTTCAGCGGCCCCAAATTGACGCAGAGGCTTTGGGACTCGTCAAAGCGCCGGCCCTGCTGCAGACGGACACACGGCAGCCCCCTTTACTTTTGCAGAAGCGTGCTGGGGCCCCAAAGAAGGCCGCGGGAAGACCGGCTTGGCTTCAACGTGCCTCTAAAACACATGGACATGATTTGTAGGCCCAGTCAGAACTCCACACTTTGAGAGAAAGGGTTGGGTGAGAAGCCAGCGGCAGCAGGAGAACAAATGTCTCCTGTTGTTTGGGAGAGTCTCGCTCCCAGGCACGATGGCGCAAGAGCTGCTCCGCTGAGAGCATGAGCAGCTTCTCATCTGCAGTCTGATGCGGCCCAATGGACGATGGCCTAGCCGTGTAAAAGCGATGCCAAGAGTAGGAGCAGCAGGAAGTGAGCTTACCTGGGGGAAAAGGGGGAGATGAGCTGCCGCTCCTTGGCCCAGTTGATGATAGGAGGGGGGATGCTTTGGACCTCGCACGGCAAGATGGCATCCTCGCCTGCAGTCACCGACACCTCCACCGGCCTACCAGAGCCGTCAGGACCACTGTTTGGGCCAGTCATTCTGGGCCTCACTGAAAAAAGTACAGACAAGTGAATGAACACAGGCATCCCTATGTGCTTATAACCAGTTCTTATGCTGCTTGTTCAATCAGGGGTCCTGACAAGGATAGAGAGTCTTGCCTCTTACCATACACAGTCAGCTGGACCTTTCTCGAGCTGTATCCAGCGGGATTGGTGGCAGTGCAGACAAATTCTCCGGACTCATTGCCGGTGGGAGAGGCTATATACAGGGTGCCGTCATGGCCCAAGGAGAACTGCTCACTACTCAGGTCCAACAGCTCACCTCTCTGGGAAGCATAACAGACAAAAACGTAAAACAAAGGTCATAGTTTCTTCATTTCCCAAAAAAGACAACTTAAAGAGACCTTTGACTATTAAAATCAATAAAGTCAGAAGTCCAAATTCTTTTGTGACAGGCAAAAAATGAGAAGCACAAGAATGTGACATCACAAGTGTAAGGACCCTAACATCACAGGGAGGGGACCTCAGAGGGTGCATGGAGGAAAGAATCATAGCTGCAGCTGGTGCAGAACTTAACAGAACAGGTTTTCATTGGCCTTCTACGTCCCATTCACTTTAATGGCGTATAATTTTACAAGTCAGAGACAAATGTGCCTACCAAGACAAGAAAAAAAACGCACCCACATTCCTCAAGCACATGTTCACTACATAAAGAGCCTTTTGCTCGTTTTCATCATGTGCCGTCGTCATTGTGGAAACCAGACCATGAAATAAAACGGGGTAAAAATGCATTATGAAAATGCAGGTGTTGAGAAACAACGGCCATATTCTTGTACCACAGCGAACAGGGATCCTGCGTTGGAGAATTTTTTATGTGAAAGATGCATGTTTGGTGTGAGACCAGAATGTTGAGTCCCAGAACCATTTTAACTGGCAATAATAATGTAATCCCAACTTGTTTATAAAATTAGTATTATAGCCGCAAGATGGCCATATTGAAACTGAATATCCAGCCCACTCTGGTCCAGCTGCACATGACAATAATGAACTTTGATCAGCTTTGAATCATGTCAGAACTAGAAAACTAGTCTTTCAGGTTCACATCCCAGAAGGTCCTGTGGCAATTAATCAAAGAAACTTGGGGATGGGATTGGGTTCCTTATCTTGGACTTCGTAATGTCAGGCTTGGGGGTGGCGTTGGGTTCCTTACCTTAGACCAGGTAATGTCAGGCTTGAGGGTGGGGTTGGGTTCTTTACCTTGGACTAGGTAATGTCAGGCTTGGGGGTGGCGTTGGGTTCCTTACCTTGGACCAGGTAATGTCCGGCTTGGGAGTGCCAGAGGCGCGGCATGGCAGCGAGATGGCCATCCCCTCGATGGTGCTGAAGACCTGAGGCCCATGCTGGATGGTTGGAGAAACTAAGGAAGACACAGAGTATGACTGCTTCAGCAGACAAGAATTCCCAACCTGACTGCATCTCTATTAGGTGAAGGCATTTGCATTTATTAGCCTGGGAAGACTAATATTTTTTAGTGAGAAGCAATACTATGACTTCTGATGCTCTGTCATTTTGACTGAGATATTTTCCAAGCACTAATTAAATATGAATGGGCCCCTTGGAGAAGGAGAACAAACAACCCCCACCCCTGGCCCCCACCATGCCTCTACTGGGCATGTTCCATGCAATAACCACAGCAGGAAATGTCACTGTATGAACAGCACTGAAATTTCAATCTGCCTCATTCATCCTCCTATTGGAGCTAATCCCCCCACCCCCAACTCACACCCACACTCCTGTGAAATCATTTGCTATTCTCTTGACCTCAATTTATAAGGAGACACTAATATATTTACAATAAATAACTTAGCGGACCTACTTGTCTGACTTAACGCACATGTCAGTGATAATCTCATAGGTGCGAGAGGATAAGATAACGGGAAAGGAAACATCCGGAAAGGCAGACAGGCCTGTGCTTGATTTCATAGCACTGTGGTGGCCATGGATGCTCTATCTGGGTGCCAGATGGGAGGCTTGGGGACCTGTAGTGCGCTGACCACTGGAGAGTTCGTCCAGAGTTTGCATGGGAGCCCGGAGGCTAAGGCTGTACTTGGCTGCACACCTCAAGGCACAACCCCTCCCTACCCACAGGCTCAACGCTCCTCTCCCCATCTCTCCCTGGCTGTTTTATTCATAAACCCAGAACCATCTGCAGGACCGATTAGCACTGGAAACTCTGAGCAGGCGTCCGGCCCGGAGATTTAACAATTAGCGACTTGGCCATTTCGCTTCATGAGACACGCGACTGCTAGTGAAAGTGCATTAAACGCACTAGCTCCCGACACCCTTTCTTTTCCTCTCCTTTTATTTATTCTTTCTTTGGCTCTCTTTCTCTGTGCACATACCAACTGAGCCCTGACATCACACACAGGCCTGCAGATACGGCAGTGACAGCCAATGATGCTCGTTTGCGGACCCAGGCTGGTGCTTGGATGCAAAACTGAATTCAATAAACACAGAATGTTTTATTTTCCCCCACTCAGCCCCATCAGATTAAAAAGCTACTTTCTGCAGCTGTTTTGGGTTTTCTGGATATGTCCAAATGTACTTATAAAAAGCACTGAAGGAACCATAAAGGAAAAAAGCAGAAATATACAACCAATGTATACATCATTATTATTATTATTATTATTATTCAACTCTTCAACTCTTCAAGTCTAGTAAATGGTTCCATAGATGCTGCCCGTTTTACCCAAGCAGGACCACAGCGTAACAAGACCACGTACCGTAGACGCCAAGAATGGTGGTGCGGTTGGTGGTGCCGGCCACATTCTGTGCCAGGCAGGTATAGTCACCAGCATCCTGCAAGCGGACGTGCTCGATGTGCAGACTGCCATCCCGGCGCAGGGTTACGTACGGGCTGGGAAGCACCTGACCGAGGGAGATCGGGGCACTTTCAGGACCTGCTCACATGCATTCTGCACACATCACACTATGACATTAACATGCATGTTTATTTGTGTCGCATCCATGCAAACACACAGAATAAAGAATATTCCCAAATTTGTGAGAAAGTCTGAAGTCAGGATTATATGGTTATCTGACATGTTTGCTTTTAAAAACCTCAAACTTGGTCATGAGCCAGTTACTTTCAAATAATCCCCCCCCCCCTCCCGCCATAAGGGTAAGAACGTATAGATAGGTTCATGTTTAAGCTTGTGATTCTGTGTGTTCCCTGTGGTTAATTGTTCCATGTCAACAAGTTGGACATGATTCCCATTCCATGAGTTAATCCCTGCGTCCTTACCAAGCCACCATTGCGGAACCAGCGCCTCTCCGGTAATGGGTTCCCTGCCAGTAGCACACAGGGCAGAGTCACTTGCTGTTCCTCAATCACATTGATGGTACCTGGGCTGATGCCAATGACTGGAGACACTGCAACAAAGAAAAAGAGCTTTAGCAGATAAATCCTACATGATATGACTCGGCAGCCAAGCTATGTTTAAAGTCCAAGATGCTATGACATGTCGTTTGGCTGCTTTGAACAATAGTTCAAGGGAATCTGATTTATCCATCCCCAGGGACAGCTGTTGGAATATCCATGAGCTTGTTATAGCTGCGGTAACAAGAAGAGAACAGCCGTAGCAACCACATGTTCACAGGAAGACCTCAATGTGAGTGCAGGTCTCTGGCACTTCTTGGAAGTTCAAGCTGAGCCGATGGAAACCTTCCATCCTCACTACGACACCAAGGGAACAATGTGGTCAACACTTTCTGTTTGGAGTCGATTAGCAATGCTGCTCTATAGACGGAGGGTCTCAGAGACCTATCCATCCATTTGTTGTAACTGTCTGTCCTGTTCAGGGCGCAAGGGTCCGGAGCCCATCCCCTAGGCTATGGGCGCAAGGCAGGGAACATGCCAGGATGGGGCTCCAATCCATCGCAGAGGACACTCACACAACATCCACTCACACCGGCATCAGGGACTTGTGTTCAGAATTTATCATTTATGCAATATGTGCAAGTGGAGTCCCTGGAGATCTGGCCCCTGAACTAGCATGCTGTATAAGGGCAATATTCCACTGGTACAAGAATAATTCCCTAAGCCCATGCAGACATGCATAAATAAATTTTGTAGTCTCCTCAATTCCCAGTGGGTTCCAGTACTCCCAACCGACTCTGCCTATGGTTCACGCCTTCTGAGACAGCTCTCCAGCCCTGTGTGTTTTACGACACACTCCCCTCGCTCAGGCCTCCATATGGTTTCCACATCTTCTCACGGCGACCAGCCACTGCCTGAGATGCCGGGTTGCTATAAACACTCAGCTGTATTTATACGCTCTCCATGAGCGACATGGCCTCAGTTCACCGAGGGCTCCCAAAACCTGGCCCTCTGTTTCCAGCAGCTGATTAGCCAGACATACGAAACCATGTAGCTACAGACATGCAAAAAAGAAAGCTGTCACCATCTGGTCGTGATGGGTGATGACGACGATGACAGGTTCTCAGACAGTGAAGCCAGGTTCTCTGTCCATGTAAGCTGCTGCATCCCTTCTATTGCTGAAGAGCATTTGTCATGTGGAGCAAAACATCCACCAAGGGAGCGAGATACATCTGCTGCATGCAAGGATAACAGAAGACCCAACTCCAAATAGATAAGAGCTGGACAGATAAAACTTTTTTGGTTTTTCTTATTTTCATTTCTTGCAATCAAGTACAAGCTTCTCAATAATGCTTGATCTTCTCCACTGTGCAGAGCGAGTAAGACGAGGCTGACAAGAGTCACCTATCCTAAGATCAAATGGCAAGAATAAACCATTTCACTAGTTTAAACCTCTCATCACATGAAGAATATTGACATTCTTTCCATAGCCGTAAATGGCAAACATACACCTTGGCACGGGAAAGTCCATCTTGTGCATACTTTGAGGTTTTAATTTGTTATTTGTTATAAACCAGTTTCAAGTCCAAAGACTCTATAAACACTATAAACAATCAGGTTAAATAACCCTTGGAGTTGTCAAGTTCAATAAAAGATGGAAACCACAAAAAACTGGCCTGGTTAAAGAAGCAAATGTGAGAGGCATTGATTTCTAGCACTGTATGACCTTTGCTCCATATAACACAACTTTGCAGTCAATGGGCTTGTTTACAAGTTAATGAGGTTGTGAAATTTCCATTGAGTCCTGTGGTACGCCAGGGGTTTGCCTCTCACCCCACAGACTTTGAAGTGCAGAGATAAAAAAATTCTAGGTATGAATTAGATCCATCCCTTTGATCACTTAAAGATATAGGATGGTCTGCATACCTCTGATTCTTTGATTTGGCTGAACGATTCCCAGAAACATGCAAATGAAGAAATGTCAGCCAAATGCATCAAGCACATCTGGCCTGGCAAATAATTCATTTCTTTTTCAGAAGCCGTGAATTTTGGTGCTTCGCATTACTTCTGCCAAACTGACATCTCCAGCCCTTCAAAAGCTGCCAGAAAGTGGCCATGCATTCATTGCAACATAAAAGTTCCCATATTTAAAAAGTGAATTCAAAGCATTTAATACATAATTCAAGAATAACGACCCTACTACATCATCCCATGACTGGCAGACCGTGTGAATAGTTTGCTTTATTTGAAATTGAATATTTGAAGTCTGCTTTCTGTCCACAGAAAGACTTTTCTCCCAGAATCCAGCCTTATTACCTTTAAAATAAATAAAACATATTGAAATAATAAAAACCACTGATAAGAGTAAAAGTAAAGAATGTGAAATATCTTGAAAACATCATTGCGACTCAGCACTCATCCACATGTAAACATTTAAAAGTGAAAGTGGACCATGATATAAAATGAAACACGACTGATTCAATCACTTACCAAGTCCAGTAACAGTAAGAGAGGCTTTTGCTTGGATTTTCCCAAACTGGTTGTAAGCCTCACAGAAGTATGTGGTCTCATCTTCCACCCAAATATCTGAGAAGTCCAGAAAACTCAAGGTCAAGTTTCATAAGCATTGACACCAGAGACTAATTCGTAACTTCGTAACTAGCATACGCCTTTAATGCAATGTCTTCGGGTATTAGACAAGAAACTGAAATATTGCTGGTTTATCTTGGGAAGAACACTGGCTCCGTCTTTAATCTGAAAGCATCTCTCAGTATATCTTTGCATAAAAGACAACCTGAAAACTATGTAATTAGCTTTCAACCATGGTATCTGTTAAGAAAAATGTTATTAGCCACAGCACACTGAATCTGGCCAATTTCTTCACAACTGGTTATGACTCTGGAGACACGGAGACCAATAATCACATCTGTACAGCAGGCTTCGGGGGGGCCTGTGCTGCGGTAAACACAACAGTCTCCCCAAGCTGAGAACTTGCTACATACTGCTGATGAGTAGGTCCCCATTTTTCTTCTGAGTGATGGAACTGTGCGTATGGTGCCGGGAGAAGAGGGCACCATTGTCCTCTCTCCGCCAACTGATCTGAGGTTCAGGGTAGCCCTGGGCTCGACACTGTAAGGTGGCGTTCGAGCCGATGTCTGCCGAGATGTCCGTGGGCTCGTGCGTGAACTCCGGAGAGGCTGCGGAAAAGACGAACAATGAGCAGATTCAGTCTTGAGTCTATCAGTTGCACTGTGACTCATCTGGAGCATAACGCACACTTACAGCCCACATTAAGGGTGACTTTGGCCACAGCTGTTCCTGCTTCGTTTGTGGCAACACAAGTATAGTCACCAGCATCCGTATCCCGGGTTTCCTTGATCTCCAAAATCCCTCGGCGAGGCTCTATTCTTACAAATGAGGTTGATCTCAGCTGAAGGTCACCTGACCAACAAAGAAGCATCCAGATTTCAATTAATTTTGACTTTGGGATCTCTAGGTAGGAGACTAGGAGTGAGGTTTTCCAGAAGAGAGCCTCACCTTTGTACCACATTATCTCTGGATGTGGAATCCCAACAGCGATACATTCCATTACTGTGGTTTCCCCCAATCCAGTTAGAGTCTCACTCTGTACCACTCTGACTTGAGGAGACTCTGTAAGCAGAAAAGTATCATATGGATGTAAATGAATGAATGAATGAATGAATGAATGAATGAAT
>JAABNY020000032.1:14983950-14999323 GCA_015164015.2 Brevimyrus niger
GCCCCTAGGGAAGTAGTCAATGGTAGAGTTACTTCAGGGTAGGTGGAGCACAATTCAGACAGCAGGGGTAGAGTAATGAGGGATATTTGGTACTCAACCCAATTTAAGCAAGTTCCATACGGGATGGGATGTCTTATGGAGCTTACAACTGTCAGAGTCAATTAACGGCATTTTACAAATATACAGTCTATCACAAAATTCAGGGCAACTGTAGCTAGAAACTTGAGTGTTTTAATGTGTTTGTTATGTTTAAGAGAATCTTTATGATTCCACATCTTTGGTACCAGCTAATGGACTAAAGAGACACTGCAATAATATAATTTCTCATAAATATCTTGTGGGTATACTGTTTTTACTCGAGTGTGGTGATTAGCTAGTTGTCTTAAAAGAAACAGCATGTGAAGAGATAAAACAGAGACGACATGGCTGTTTCTGTCTTAGTTGCCTGTTTTCTGAAATAAAGACAATTTTTCCCCTGTATTATCAATGAAATTCTGTAAAGGGCAAAGGAACATTCCAGGGATATTCCAGGGTCTGTTGAGTGCAGAGCCGTACATGCAACGTACAGTAGCAGACTGGTAATCATTGCGTTTTCAGCATCTGGTATTTGGCAGGAGGCCTTATGAAATTTTCTTTTAAACCAGATTTCATCCACCCTGTAGTCTGTTTAGGTGAATTTAAATCTCAAATTGCCCATCGTGTGTGACTGTGCATGTCTCAGTGCTTCCTGGGATAGGCTCCTAAGTCGTATGACCATACTGGAGAAGTGTTTAGAATGGATGGTTAGAAGAGAAATTTTCCAGATGGAATTGTCACTACTGTCAGCATCTGAACAGAGAATGCAGCCATGAGTTTGAAGACACAGGAGGCCTTGATCTGTACATCCATCAGTCTTCCAACTGGGAGCCTATCACATAATAACATAGCACAGCACTACACCTTAGAAATAATTTAAATAATGTAGTATGAAGGCAGCCTCCTGGTATTTAGATGAAAGTTGAGAACAATCATACTTGTGTGAAGTGAGTGTGTTTTGAGGTTTACAAAACCTCCACCTTGTTGATTAGCTATCAAACAAAAAAGGAATGTTGCTAGGCCCTTAGTGGACACTGTACAGCTTCAAAAAAACACCTTTTTCAGTGTTGACAGAGTATCTAGGCTCAGGGGCATCACTCATTTACTACCTCACACAGCAAACCTTTCAGCCAAACAGAGGAGCAAGCAGATTAAATTGGAATAAAAACCTTGGCTTCAAACAGAAGGCCGTTAACATTGGACGCAAGTCATGTTTCTGTTTTTACTAAAGTAGCTAATTATGCCTTTCTCGAGGGAAAGCATTTGTCAGTTTAAGAGTCAGTTACCTTTATTGCCCACATTCCTGGTTCGGGGTCCTTGACGTTGAGAACCTTGGCAGAGTTGGGGATATGCAGGAGTTCATTTAGACTCCCACTCTTCTCTAGGAGTCTCCCTGGCAGGGCACAAGCAAACACCACAACTGCAGTATGATTCTGATGCTCCCATAGCAAACCGGAAGCCTTCAGAAACCAAATCTTCCACTAATGTTCCCTAGAACAATATTAAAAACGAGGAGCAGAGGACTATGGTGTGGGTTGAGACATGGCAGGTATGTGATGAGGTCGCCGCCTACCCTGTGGATCCCGGATCTCGATGTTAGGTGCCGGGCCGCTCAGGGCCACTGTGACCTCCTTCAGACTGGGGTCAAACGGGATCTGCCATGTGTTGGTCACCCCGGACTGATGGTCTGTGGACAACAGGTGGACCTTTGAAGATTGCACTGCCTCCTCCACCCACTTCAGCACCTGGTGTGGATCAGAAAGGACAGTATTAACATCTACACAAATACACAAATATTGCGTGCAACTCAAAGCTCACATTTCATATAAGGACCTATTTTTTCTCCACCGGTCTAACCATCCATCCATCTGTGTTTGGCTGTTTATCCAGTGCAGGGTTGCTATGTCCATAAAGCGGCACCCTGCCGAACATGGAATTCCATGCATTCGTGAATCAATGCACAATATCAGATTTAAGGTAGTTACTGGATTTGGCAGCTTCTGAAAACCACATCAATTGAAATGAAAGCGAGCTGGACAACTCTCTCTCCATACGGAGCATGCATAACTTCCACCCTGTGGGAGCTGTTTGTCAGTGCTTTGGACTCCCCCCCTTCCTCTCTGGGTATGGGAAACCCTGAGGCCCTCGTGCCTGTGCTGTCACCACTCTATGATCAGGGCAGCTTCATCTCCACAATAAGCTGAAGTTCTCGGTACTAATGATGGAAAGCTCAGATTAGCCTAGATTCATCACTACAGTTCTAAGATTCCATTGGGGTATCCGGCATTTAAAAATGAAACACACCATTGAATTAAACTGCCTAGGAGGTTCATTCAGGCGCTTCTGGGAAACATCATACTAGATTGTCAACTTCCTAATTCCTAACAGTGCAAACACATTTCAGAAGCATCAGATGGGTTGCATCAGGTTGAGCGGGGGGCTTTTTCTCAGAGATCTCCTCAAGAGTTAGGTGCTTAGTTTGTTTACTCACGAGCATTTCTGAAATACTTATACATAAGTGTGTGGAACGAGCAATTAAACCCCACTCATGGTGTCAAGGTTACTTTGGGAAAGGAATTTGAAACACATGGTGGCCCCGAAACTGAACAGCTTTATGGTGATAGGCACCAGTTAAAATTGTTTAAAAATCCTGAAGGAAGTCTTAATGTCCAGTGTTCAGTTACAAAAAGTCACAGGAGTGCTTGGGGGGGGGGGATCGAGGAGGGGTAATTTATTTTGACAAGGCTTAGTGCATAGATTCATCTATAGATTACGAAACCTCTGCTGAAGTGTGAAAAAGTCTGTATCATTTCATCCATCCATCTATCGTTCATAGGCACTTCTCAAGTACAAGGGCATGGTGAATCTGGAAGCTACCCTAGGAAAAACTGGGCATGAGGCAGGGGACACCCTAGATGAGGTGCCACTCAAACAGAAATGGCTCAGTTGAGTTGGCAGTCCCCCCATATCTGCGGTTCCAGTTTTCCGCAGTTAATCACAGTACAAAAAAATGTAAAATGTGTAACAATATTATTTTTCATTGTTCCTTCATCCTTTGAGAAGTATAAAAAGCATGACCTTCATTGTTTCATCATCTCTTCATACATCCATTGCTATATCGTCTGAGAATTAGGCTAAAGAGTCAGAATCCCTTTCATTCAGAGAACTGTACAATACTGTATAATAATGTATAATGTACTTTCTTATTCCTGTATTTTATGTTAGTAATGTTTTATTGTGCATAATTCATCAATTACCATATGCAAGTACACAAAAGTCTTGTTATATATTGGGTCCGTGGATGGTCCGCTATCACCCGTGGTTTTGGTTAGGTTTAGGAGTATATCACCCGCGGTTTTGGTTATGTGTGGTAGATTAGGGAGCGTATCACCCGCAGTTTTGGTTATGTGTGGTAGGTTAGGGAGCGTAATACCCACGGGTTTGGTTATCTGTGGTAGGTTTGGGTGTGTATCACCAGCGGATACCAGGGATTAATGTAACTAGCTTTTCAATCCTGTATATTATTAATGTTCGGGCTTCAAGCCAGTACTTATTTTTTGCATCACT
Organism: Brevimyrus niger; assembly: GCA_015164015.2. Taxonomy (NCBI): domain Eukaryota; kingdom Metazoa; phylum Chordata; class Actinopteri; order Osteoglossiformes; family Mormyridae; genus Brevimyrus; species Brevimyrus niger. The sequence goes on from JAABNY020000032.1 coordinate 14,987,593, forward strand.
CAAAATAGGGTCATGTGACAGTCAGCACTATCCTGGGGAATAACTATGATAAAGAAGGAAGGCAACTTACCTCATTGACCTGCTTCTTATCCAAGTGAAAGACCTGACCAGAGCTGGTTGAGGCGATCTCTTCATAGACTTTGTAGCCAATGTGTGCTCGATCATCACAGTCACCAGTGAGCACGAACACAACCTGGATGAGGCAGGCTTGGTGAATGGTTCAGGCAAGGATGATACAAAGTACAAGACTGACAAATCTGAGCTCTGCTTACCTGGGACTGTTTTTGTTGAATGAGCTGTAGAACTTCATGTGTCAGCTTATAGTCTTTGGATCGGGCGTCTGTGAAGACGTAGATGAAGGATCCAGGTAAAGAGATCTCCAGAGCGATTTTTATTGCTCCGATGCTCATCTCTGGACAATCTCCTCCTCCCTGAAGAAAGAAAAATCAGCCAATGCTTCATGCAGAGAAATCACCATAATATTTTACATGACATTGTAACCTCATACTTCCTTAATCTCATCCAGCACCCTTTGATTAAGCCATTTTCATTCCATGTGATGGTAACTTCCACTGAAGCAAACATTGTTGTACAACTGGACCTAATACAACCAATTAATTCATTGAGTGGGACTGGAGACGACCCCAAACTGTCTTCTTCCTGCATCCTTGGAGGTGCGTAGCAGAGGTAGGAGTTCTGTTGGCTAGAAGCCAAGTAGCCCCGCACATCTGGAAGTAAGCTATCTCTGTTTCCACTAGAAGGAATGTGAGGAGCTCTGTGTTCCTTTCCCTACCCCCTATTCCCCTCCACCACCAGTAATCTCTGTAAGGAAACGGCTCAAAAATCCCCAAGACCAGCAACGGTCATCATCAACCCATCTTCCCTCTGGCAAACCCCCAAAGGCAAACATAACATAGCATAACATAGCAAACCTCCATAGCATAAAAACCTGCCACTTCAGCACACATGACTCTGTGCACATAAAGCAAAAGGTACCTTTTATATAATAAAATCAATCTTTCATTTCATCCTAGCTATTCTCTACAATTGACTTGTGAGAAGGTGAGAAGAGGATATGCATATTGGATGAAGAATAAAATCTCTCTGGCGCTATCCTTACACAAATCACTTGCTTTCCTGGCAGGAAAACCTCATGCTGTGCTTGCATATTTCGGATATCTCAAATACACGGATTTCCAGCAATATGGATGAAAAACCTCATCAAATTGCCATGTTTTGTTAGTCCTTTTCCTTTAGAGAACTCCTGTTTCTTCTGTATTAACATAAATTGTGTGAGTACTTAAAAAGTAAATTAATTTCTCGACCATTGCCAAGAAACATATCTTTCATAATTAATAGCTATACCGTTCTTAGATTGTCTGAGGGAAACTTACCTGAACATAAAGTTCCCTGAGCTCATACTGGAACTTCTTCGGATCAGTGGTGATGGTAACTGGTCCGATCTCTGTAAAAATAACAAAACACAATGTTGGTAATGACCGTGTTAATACATTGTTTTAGAATTTATAAAGCACATTTGCTTTGGCCCGCTTGTATGTCGCTGGTTGTCAGCCAACACCGCACTCCCTGCATACACAGACGGCTTCTGATTGAGACTAATGCTTGTATAACTATGGCATTCCAACTATGCTAACTGCAACTATTTCAGATCTCATCTGTAGTCGGGGTATGACTGATGGATCATTGAACCAACTGTGCTCTAGAGGACACCTCTGGCCACATGCTACGATTAAGGTCCTTTCTGAAAGAAACGACGGGCAAGGTCCCTAAACTATTTCTTCGTACAGAAGGTTACCAGAACCAGAAAACTTGTCTGACATGGATTTTAATTGCTTTGCCAGCGATTCACCTTCAGACAACCCCTAACCCCCCCCCCGGCAAGTCCACTTCAAAAAATATAATGGGGACCAATTTCGAAAAGGATTCACATTCTGGAGAATTTTACAGTTCAGTCTAGTTTTCCAACAGAAAGATATCATATAATTAACTCGACAATGTGTCTGCCTTATCTGAATTATTTCACCATAAATTGCTTTTTGGAGCTCTTAGACTACCGTGGCCCAAACAGAAGTCAGTACAAAAAAAAACTATGACAAAGCAGGTAATTCGAACATGGTCTAAGAAACTTAGAGGAGCATTTAAATTAGATACCCCCACACAGGAACTAAGCTTATTTGAAAAAGTGTCTTGTGTCTGTTAGGCATAGTTTTCCCTTTTTAAATGGAAAAATTCAATGCAAAAACAAATGATATCATGGCAATTTCCCTGTCCTCTTGACAGTCAGCACCTGTGGGATAATAATTTGATAGACCCACTGTTTTAATGCTCCACGCTTCTTGGTTCAAAAATCCTGTCGAATTATTTCCCTTAAAATAACACTTACTAGTCAAAACGACTTTCCCATGAGACTTATATGAGCATGAACATAACTGATCTCTATATAAATGAAATGTTGCCTTGCATTCAGCGGACAAACGCCGACAACCGTGCAGGCATTCTGTGAAGTCACACATTTAAGGGTCCTCATAAAACACAAATCTGGCTGCAGCTGCCGGTGGCTGAGGTTATAAAGGCTTCTACCTCGTTACCTCATGCGGCCATTTCCCCTCGCGTCATCCTTGCGGCTCAGGTGTTGCTTTCATGGCAGCAGCACCTTTCAGCGATTAAAAGGCCGGAAAAGTGCGGTGGTGACCTCATGCTTCATTTCTGCATCCCATTCCCATCCAGTAGTTTCGGCAGTAGATACTTAGTTCTTATTTTAATGGACGTCCAAGTACTTATAGTGATATTTTTAGCAATTTTGTTGGGCAGATGAGATGACATCATTCAAGCAGCTGCAGTAAATCCTCAAACTATGTAAACAGGCGAATATGAGGTTCTGAGAAGAGGTTTTGGACAGTAAGCTGCCAACAGGGGCTGCAGGCTAATGCCATAATTCCTAATTAAAATTTTTTAAAAGACTTTCATCACATACAGTACATATGTCTATGATCTGAAGGTCACGGGCTCAAAACCCATTTTGACGTTTTGACTTTTTATTTATTTAGCAGATTTTTATCCGAAGCCACATTCATTTGTGAGAAAGCAGGGTCATGGTTCCTGGAACATTTGGGTGTTCGGGGCCTTGTTGAAGTTTGACCCGGCTTTCTCAGTCGTACATCGCTTTGGATGAAAACATCTGCAAAATAAATGAAATGCGTAATTATTATGCACAACAATTAATGAAATATAACATCGTAAGAAAGGGTGAGGTATGGATGTCCCTGGGCCTCAGTAAAAACAGACCCAGACCCAGAGTGCACCCCCCCACTATCCATCCCTCCAAGACCTGAAGCACGTTCCACTATCTGGTTTCTCTCTCATGTTGACACAGCAAACTCATCTTTAGATCTCCCAATCCTTTTTGGTTCAACCCAACACCACTCCACCCCCCAAATAAATCCCCAGTTCCTTCCTACCATCCCCATTCCATTTGGTTCCGCTCCTCAACCTGGCCGGAGCAAGCCTAACATTAACTCCAGGTGTCAAAAAGAACATTGTAGAAAACTCTCGTACAGCACGTACAGTACCGAAAAAAAAAAATTAATTCCCCAAAAACTCAGCCATCCCCACCTCCTAACTGATTGTAAATTTAGCAGTCTGACTTGGCAGCTGCTTACTGGGAAATTACCCCTAAAATAAACAATACATGCATGACAGGAATCAAAACTGTTATTCCACTGGTCATTAAACTCTTTCAGCATCATTTGATGCAGTTTTTTATATATATAAATCTATAATAATTTTTTATAGTACCAGCTCCCAGCCAAGTTCGACATCATTACTGTACCCAACCTGCTCAGCTACTTGTCTAAAATAATAATTTTTCTTCATTTTCAAACCTGTCGACACAAATTAAAATTAGTAGACGATTCATTAAAAATAAAAAAAGGCACGTTAACCGTATTATATGATGTATGATGACCCAAGGAATGTCTTTTCAAATGCTCCCATTGGCAGCTACGGCGAAATTCAAAGTGATGCGACGTTTGAACAATGGAAGGCTCTTTAGAATGAACTGCTACGGGACGTACTTGGCCACGCCAAACGGAGCTGCTCCTGAATGAAGCCAGGGCGTTTTTCAGGTGGAGAATTTTGCCAAATTTTCTTTTTTCCTTTCTGTCAGTAAAGTTGAAATATATAAGGACCAGAGAGCACTGCAAGGTTTCCTCTCTGAATGGGCCAGTCTCACTGCATATAACCTTCTCTCTGTTATTCTGCGGCAATCTGTAACATTTATTACATAACACATTTTTTCCTGACATGAATCCCACCTCCAAATCCAACTCTTTTTTGGTAATTGCTAATCCAGGATACAGGTGTGGTGACTCTGGAGCCCATCCGAGGAAGCACAGGACACAAGGCAGCACACAGCCTGCACACCGCATGACACAGAATACGGGCTATTTAGAGTCAACAGTTCACTTAATCACACGCTTTTGGACAACGAGAGAAAACACCTGGAGAGAACCTGTGTAAACACATAGAGGACATGGGATAGGATTTGAACCCACAAGCCATAAGGTTTGAGCCCACTGAACCTGCTCTGCGCCAGATATTGAGTGATATTCGTTGCTAACCTAGGATTCTTGTTCATACATGCGTGTTACGTGATGTTTGTTTCAAGGAGTGAACTGTTTGTATGACAACACAGCTAATTCTGATCATGAATGAGGACCGTTTTTGGGATCCGCATACCTGCGTTCTCAATGGCCTACTCTACCCACACATCTACATAAATACCTGCGTTCTCAATGGCCTACTCTACCCACACATCTACATAAATACCTGCATTCTCAATAGCCTAATCTACCCACACATCTACATAAGTAACACATATTTCTGTTTGTTAATATGTCATGTCTTGTCATGTCCTTTTTCCACAGTGCTGGAGTTAGACAATCCTGCATTTTACTGCGCATTGTACTGAGTATAATTGGTCAAGTGACAAATAAAACTTTTAAACTTTGAAAGGACCGACTGTGGAAAAAAGGTATTAAAACATGCATTTGTTCAGTTCCCTTGTGAGGTTACAAAGGAAATTTTAGTACTTTTCCTTTATGAACGATGATGAACAACAAAATGGGGTAAACAGGAACACATGCTTGAACTCAGCTAAAAATAATGCTTAGAAGTTTTCATGAGGGAATCAAAAACTAAAAGATGCCAAATGTTTATCAGTTTACAGCATTATACTAGACAACCTGCTTTGTGGAGCGAAACCCAACAGGAACAAATAAAATGCATTTTTGGTCATTTTGTTCATGCAGCGCCTATCTGAGTTAATATGCTAAATTACCTTGCCCACACAAATCACGTGAGCCTAAATGCTAACAGGGACGCAAACGAAATGGAGCTCGCCAGGGTTCCTTCCAGCAAAATCTGAACTTCTCTTTGGACGTCGGGTTAAGCTATTTCACTGGGAATGGCGTCTCTCCTCCTTGCCCTTGGCAGGATTACTGGGGAATTGCAGGCCTATGGGGGGGGGGGGAGTATTCAATATTATTATAATGTATTCCTGACAGTCTTGGGGAGGAGGGGGGGTCAACATTCTCCAGTCGACATTGGGTTGAAATGTCAGGAAATTCCAAGGTTGTGTCTTGAGGCACTGGAGCAGTCTGGGAAATCAATACAGCATGTTCACATGTCACAGGTGAAGGAGCTTACCAAGCTGGGGACGTGCTCAAATTAATGGTTCAGAACATTTGAGTTCAAGTTTCTTTGACCCCTGCCCCCCGGGGGTGCCATCCCCCCGCACCACAACATTTTACACTCATCACATTCAATAATTAAGTAATTTGTTGAAACTGGGCATACTGTAGATCCAGGAACAGTGAATCAAACGCTCCTTCCCAACAGCTCAATGAGAAGTCCTCAGCTCCTTCAGTCCAAAGGTTTGCAAGCCCCACTGCCTTAACAACTTTAATCACCAGAGTCTTTCCACAATTATTCAACGTCAGTGCTTCCCTTTTCAATTAAATAATTAAATGCCTTTCCTGCTTTTGCTTTATCGAGTTTCTCCTGGTGCTTTTTCCTGTCCCTTGATACTGTCACTTTCTTGCTTATTGGCATCCTGTTGAAGTTGGACATTCATACTATTTCCACCATTTATCATTATATTTTCTTTACCTCACTGAGCTTAAAATTTATGCCTAAACCTGGAAACCTGTTCTGAACCGCCGGGCTTTAGAACGTAGGATCTCTGGAGTAGTTCAGAGACCTTTACATAACCAACTGCTACAGTCGCATTTGAGATGGAAAACTGCTCCTGTACTGCAGACAAGTAACTTATAGGATCTGCTGACATCCCAGGCATTATTTATATTTACCTCTTCTTAACATGTTCACCCGTGAGCCTGACCAGGATAAGCAGTTAGAAGACGAATTGATGGATAAATGAAGAACTTCTTGCAGCTCTTTTCCAGACAAACCTCAGCAATCAGGAATCCATGAAGAAGAACAATGGCTAACACCAACCCTATCCTAGTGAAGATGATCACCTCAGGGTAGATGGAGATGATCGATAGTTCAGAACTAGCTGAAGCCAAAGAAGACTGCATCGTTATGTCATATGACAGCAGAGCTGAGTCAAACACTAGCAAAGCACCCTAGATCTGGGTACAGAGGCAAAACCTTTCAGGAATACTGGAAACCATCCTTGGTCCAGAGGGATTCTTCTGGGGGGGGGGGTGTAATGCCTCAGTAATAAGAGAAAATAAACCTTTGCTATGTGCACTCCTTACCCAGCTTGCCTCTTCATCCAGGGTGGTCCTGACCAGAAAATATGTGTTCGGATCTTCTGCACGTGTGGCACGTATATGGTCGAAGTAGGTCAACTCAGCACACAAGATCAGCCCAGGTTTACCCCGCATTGATGACAGGCCTCTCGTCCCACACAGGATCAGCCCAGGTTTACCCCGCATTGACGACAGGCAAATTTCGGAATCATCACATGATTACACTGACAAAAGAAATGGTTCTGACGTGATAACAAACATCTCACTGTGTCTTTGTGGGCTTTGTGGGCTTGCATTTGCACAGAGACATCTCAATTTGTGAGTCCTCATGCAGTCATGCTGCGACTGCCTCTGTGTCCAGCAAGGATCAGGGGAAGCAGCTGACATCCGGACCACTAATGGTGGCCAAGAATAATCATTTGTGCTGTGTTTCTGAACACGTAGGCGAGAAGAAAGAAATGAAGCGGTTATCAGTGGTGACCCCAAACCCAGATGGAACAGGAGCTGTTTTGATCCGATTGAAAGGTCCCCCCTGCATCTGCCCCCCTTCTAAAAGCATTTTTCTTGTACGGTAATTCAGGTGTCCTCCAGGTGTCCTCCAGTTGGGGTTGGAGTAGAGGTAACAGACCTAACCTGACAATCTTTTTAGCCTCTCTTAACATGGATCCATGGCAAATTAACTTATGATGCTAATAAGCTTGGTCAACAGGGTACAGTAAGGGGGATAGCGTTGGACCTGAAGTAAGCTGGACCAGTATGGATTTGGTCATCCAAGGACGCCAACTTCACCCACAGATCCCTGCTGATGTCTGTGCCCATTTCCATGACTTCAGTGCACTGAATTAGATTATATAGTCTTACCTTTAAGACGTACTGAGGGGGTTCTGCTTTTATAAACATTAACATTATTGGAACAATGTGCAGTATAATTTTGCTTATTAAATTAAGCACTAGTGGTTCTGTAGAACTACGTACAGCTAATTTATGACCTGAATGTTGGTGGTTCAGTTGCCATGGAGGTTTTTCCTGATGCAAATGCGCCAATAAAATACACAGTTTACTTTGGATGTGGTGGTTAGAAGACATAACCAAAAAAATAATATCAGCATAATACCAGCATCATAGTTATGTATGTATTGTACTCTATATGACCCTTATATGCTATAAATTTTATATGCCAATTTATATGCTATAAATTAACAGCATATTCTTGGAACCAGGAATGCTGTGACCCACTCTTTCCTAGCAGAGACATTTCACGTTAATTTAACTCGACCATAACATAAGTTGCCCAGACTGCAGATCTTCCACGCCACACCTTGGCTATGACTGTGACAGCAGAAAACCACTAATGGCAGATCTGGCAGCAAACGGCCGCTCCGCAGACCACACCCTCTGCTCCCTGCCGGTGCCTGCGATGGAAACTCTGGAGTTCTGTGGATAAAAAATTAATTAACAAGGCCACCACTAAACAACGAGTCGAGTCGTTCAATTTGTCATCCGTGCCCGGTATAGAAAGATCATCCCGGCCACACGCAATCCACAGGGCTGATGTGTACTGTTACTTTATAAAAATACACGGTAATAAAAAAGGGTTTGCAGTGAACAAGAGCTGGAGCTGTGATGACCCAGAGGCCTCATCTCAGCAAAGAGGATGGATTAGGCCTGAGGAAAAAAAGCCAAAAGCCATCTATTTTAGCAGAGGTCAGAAGGCTGCCTATACTTTGGCTTACTTTAGAGGGACGACCTCCACGGTGCCGGGGTCAGCCGTGCGCTACGTTCCGATGCAGGATCAGCTCCACAGACATGCCAGTGATGGTCAAAGCCATGTTCGGATTGGAGGAGCCACTTCCTTCAGCTTGGAGTGACATTGGAAACATTGGTCCTGCTCACTTTAAGCAGAGACACACACAGTACACAACCTACTGACGTTTCTCAAAACAAAGTTCCTTCTGAGTGCCGACTTGAAATGATGCTTTATGTGTCATCTGTGCAAGTATATCATGTAATCATGTACATACAGGTGAGAGAGGGTCAGAACCCATTCAGAAATTAATCAAGAGCCCTTGAATGCAATTTTCAGGGGGGTTAAGAACGTCACTTAAGAGCCGAATGGAGTTCAAACTGGTGACCATCACAGGGACCTTACCCACTGAGACTACACCATCTTCACTGTCGCCTTTACCTGAGTCTGACATCATAATTTGCTTGTCACACCTTCCTGGTTGGTATCTTCTGCCAGGAATGTCCTCCTGACCTCCACAGATAACCCCCCAGTATTCCGGGATGAGCATACCAGTAAAGAGCTACGCTGATGTTGTTCTGACAGATGACAGTGGTAACAACCCCCCCCCCCCCCCCCCCACCCCAGCATAAATGACCCCCTGCTTGGCTGCCGGACACTGAAACGGCTATGTGAATGAACGACGCAGGAATGCAGCCTCCAGTATAAACAAAGTGGACAGCGATGGCTGATAGAGAGGTTGGCCTGGAGGGGGGAGGATGGGGGACATAAAAGCGGAATGCAAATTGAAAACTTCTGCCTTCAATGTCCCTTTTCTAAGTGCGTAGGGTGGCTGCCATGCTTTTGAAGCCCAAAGAAATACATATATATGAAATATCACATCCGGAAGGCCCACCAGAGAACTGCGAAAGTCAAGTCACAACGACATTATTATGTGGGTTAAAACACAGCTGCGTGATTCAGGACAGTAGAAAAAAAATAACAAATAGAAACTGCAAAATACATTTATAAAAAGTCTATTTCCTCTGGGATAGCCAATGGGGAGCTGGAAGACAGAACAGTGGCCGTTATTACAACTGCTCGAAATTAACAGGCTTGGACAGTGAAACACCTCATGCTACCTCTGGGCTCTGACACAGAGATCAATTGACAAGCTGAGAGACTAAGCATGACGAGCAACGATGGCTTCTTTTGCGGTCCCAGCTACTCTTGCAATCCCACTACCTAGAGAATGATGCATGATGTTAAGTTCCTTCCCATCCATAAAATTTGCACATCTCTGGTCCTCTGGCCAAACCCCTCTTGCACATCCTTAGCCTCCTTGCATACTGGCTGCTGCTATGTTCACTTGCCATAAACATGCATATGTCTATACTCAATTTGTACCATGATTTTTTGTATTTATTTGAGAACATGGCAGTACTTCCACATTGTATATTTTTAAAATACTTATTTACTGACTGTAATTGGCATTATTACTCACACTTAAATAAATTTTTTTAAATCGATTTAAATTTTATTTTCTTTATTGTTATTTAAAAATATATATATATTTCCCATGTTTGTGAATAAATGCACCGTTATTGCCAGGGAAACTCTTAGTGCATGCAGGGGAACCCAGCCAATAAAGTTAATTTTGATTATAATTAGTAAATAGTGGATAGATGAGAAAGAGGGAAGATTGTCATCCACAAACTAACCGGAACCATTCACAGAAAGCCGGAAACCAGCACAGCAGCAGCGTCCGGAGGCCACTGCACCTCAGCAAAAACATACTGGCTCAACTGGTGACACACTGGCTCAACTGGTGACACACTGGCTACTCGCCGCGACAGGACAGCGCTCGTTAAAGCCCCATTTCCGAAGACCACCAATGGGTTCCCTCGGGGCCCCCCATGAAGCATGTGAGTGGGACAGCCTGCCCCCCCCCCGCCCCCATATAGCAGCCCCAAGCAGTGTCTGCCTGGCTTCTAAAAGCCTTGATTAACACTTAGCATTTACCAAAACTTTTGCTTTTTTTTACCTGCTCTGTTCTCTGGGGAATTTTCCATTCTTGGAGCTCTCCTCCAAAAAGGAAAACATTCAAACCTTCCAGTCAGGCAAAAATAATACAGATAAAGTTTAATGTAAAACTCAACATGCAGTTTATGGGTCCCCCTTTACCCTGTCGCAGACGGGCAGTGCGGTTCGGGACAGCTGACAGATTGGTACCCCCCCCGCATGCTGGAAGTCGTTCACGGCGGCTCAGGAAATGTTTAGCGGTGCGTGACCCTCCCTGGGGAACCCCAGGTTCAGCTCAGCGAAATACCAGACATCTCACGCCCACCAGAAAGACTGCAGCAACTTCCTCTCCGCCAGCTACGTAATTCAAACAATGTGGCTGGATGCAGCAGCGACTCACTAACCCCCAAGAAAAGGGGAAAAATGACAGGTCATTTTCACAGTGCAATCTCTCACCGAGCAGGACCATACAAGCTTCAGGCTTTCTGTCTCAAGGCATTTGAAGCACCTATTTTTCAATGACTCGATCCATGGTTGTTCAGTCAACTCCTTGACTGAAAAGCAACCCATGATCAAATGTATTCAAATGCTGCAAGCCTTGCATAAAATTTCAGAAGCAACAACAATTCTGTACTTTTGTGTAACGTCCTTAATGCATGCATTGCATGAAATAATCAATAATCGCGACGCGATCTGTTGGAATAATACAAGGAAACCTTGTAGGCATACATAAACTATATGTAGGGCAATTTGTGACACTTCATCTGGTTGAAACATGCGTCATGATGATGGGGGGGGGACTGGATGATATATGGGGGGGGGCATTTTAGGTTTGGCAAAGGAGGCAACAATCATGAGGACACAAGACAGGTGTGAGGTCAAAAGAGGGAGTAACCAGGCCTGGGTGTATGTTGCCTAAACAAAACAAGACTAAGACTATATTATATTCTTGGTGATTTGGTACAGGTAACTGAATGGATTGGTCACATACTTTTACCATCTCACACACAAGTGTTATGATGCACAACAAAAGAATAGCTAACTGAAATACTGCATATAAATCTGTCAGATGCAGAGCAGGGTTTCAGGGGGGAACTCAACCCCCCCCCCCCCCCCCCCCCCCCCCCCCCCCCCCTCAGCCCCCTCCCCGGCGCGCTCGCACAGCCAGCTCCTCACCGCCAAAAACAAC
>JAABNY020000032.1:15012365-15040576 GCA_015164015.2 Brevimyrus niger
TGTGTGTGTGTGTGTGTGTGTGTGTGTGTGTGTGTGTGTGATGTACTGTATATATTACATTGTGAGGACCAAATGTGGGTTATTTTGATGTTGCAGAAACCAGTTTTCACTCCTCAAGGACAAACTCAATTTTACAAAAATCCTTCACTGCAATTAAACAGATAAAAATGGCAAAAGTCTTGTATTTTGTTTGGTAACTTATGGTTAAGGTTAGGGCTGCTGGGGGTTAATGGCTTCCTACTTAACGCTGACCCTGCAACACCACAGAATGACTTACTGCAATGTAAACAAGCCAAAGACGTGATTCAGCTTTAATATAAAAGTCTCTCACTGGGACAGTGGGTGTGATTGTCTTTGTTTTTCGCGCTACTGTCATTGGTGTGGCTTTGTTCAATGACAACAGTTTTGGGGACAAGGGCTTTGAACCACAAAAAGGCGTGAGGACATGACATTCTGCGAAGACAACAGCATTATATCCCTTTTGATGGCTCTGAATGTCCTTTAAGCCCTGAATTATGAACAATCTGTCCTCTTCAAAGCCTTTTTCATGAAATGCAGAGTCTCATCTTATTTGCTCTAGAAGTTTATAGGTCAGTTTCATGTCAATATAGGCAGTCAAATTAGGAATTTTTATCAATTTTGGTTCCAAAAAGTACAAATGCAAGCACTGGCAGTCTGATACAACCCTTATTTTTTCTATTATTATTATTATTATTATAATTATTATGGTTATTATAATTATTATTGTTATTATTAATACTACTGCCAGAAATACTTCTGATAATAAATCATGTCATCATTATAATCATATTTTACATAAGCATAGTCCAACCTTCAGAGCGGCACACTGCCCCTGACTGCCCCTGACCGCTCCTGACCGCCCCTGACTGCCCCTGACCGCCCCTGAATGCCCCTGACCGCCCCTGACTGCCCCTGACCTTCCCTGACCATCCCTGAACGCCCCTGACCGCCCCTGAACACCCCTGACCGCCCCTGACTGCCCCTCACCGTCCCTGACCATCCCTGACCTTCCCTGACCGCCCCTGAACACCCCTGACTGCCCCTGACCGTCCCTGACTGCCCCTGTTCCTTGAAAGCATACCTGGGTGCACACTAACAGGCCTGCCATATTAAGGAAACACCAGGAGAGGGCTTGCTTGTAAATCATTACCAAAGAACTGCTGTTCATAGGAAAAAGCAGAATTGATTTGATGGTGTGAATTGTCAGCATGGTTTTTTAGCCCCTGCAATGTTAGGTCACAAAAAGCAGTATTAAACATTGTGATTCAGACCCTAATAGGTCCTCGTGTTTTGCAATAAGTGCTGAATTAAAGTACCATGGAACAACGTATCACTGGAACCATAAAGCAAAAACACAGCATTTACAGAGCATTGATGTAAAATCATAGCTGTGGTAGGAAATCATATCACCCAGGGAAAACATCCAACATGGGGAAAGGCTGTACAAACTGCACACATTCACAAACCAGGAAGTAAGAGACAGCAGGGATACCAACCAGTCCATTGTGCTGCATGTGACAGCCGTTCCTTTAATTAAGTAAAATTATGATTTTTAGTCAGTCAGCCTGGACTTTGTATTTAAAATGCCTAATGCATAGTAATACAGATGTTATGCAAAGAACTTTACAATAAGGTATTACTTAGTATGGTAGTAAATTCTCTTTGATGCAAGATGCTTCAATATCCTCTAGAGGGCAGTGGTTGTTACTTCGGCAACGTTACAAATGAGATCCTTTTACAGAGCTGGAGACTAAACTCAGAAATCAGCCTTGTAGTTATTAGTACTAAATTTACTGCTTTGTTATGAAGTTACAATTCTGTTTCTTCATTGGTCCCTTGGCTGCCAAACAACCATTACTCATTACCCATCCACCAGAATGCTTCATGGTTGGTATGAGGTGCTTGTGATTTTTATCAAAAATGACATTGTGTATGATAACCAAGCATCTCTATGTTTGTGTTGTCTGTCCAAAGGACACTGTTCCCAAACAAGGATTAGACATTTTTTTTTTATATTTACTGATATATTAACACATCACTGTGTATACACACTCCATGGGCAAAAATATTAGGACACACCTCTCAATCATTGAATTCAGGTGTTTCATTCAGACCCATTGCCACAGGTGTAGATAATCAAGCACCTGGTCAAACAATCAGGTTTACAAACATTGTAAAAGAATGGGTCATTTTGAAGAAGTCAGTGAATTCAAGCATGGGACTGTCATAGTTCTAGAAATTGTATCCTTGCTTGGTATTCCACAGTCAATTGCAAATGGTGTTACTGCAAAGTGGAAGCGTTTAGGAACAACAGAAACTCAGTCATGAAGTGGCAGATCATGTAAACAGAGCGAGGTCACTGAGTGCTGAGGCGCATTGGGCGTAAAAGTCACCAACTCTCTGTTGGCTCAGTAACTGAGTTCCAAATTTCCCCTGGCATTAACTCCAGCACAAAAACTGTGCACTAGGAGCTTCATGGAATGGGCTTCCATGGCTGAGCAGCTGCATGTAAGCCTCACATCCCCATGCACAATACCAAGCATCAGATGGAGTGCTAGACTCTGGAGCAGTGGAAACAGTGGAAACTATGGAGTGATGAATCACACTTCTCTGCCTGGCTGAGTCTCAGGAGAATGTTACCTGCCTGACTGCATTGTGTCAGCTGTAGTGTTTGGTGGAGGAGGGATAATGGTATGGGGTTGTTTTTCAGGGGTTGGGAAAGGTCCCTTGGTTCCAGTGAAGGGAACTCTTAATGCTTCAGCATTTTGGACAATCCTATGCTTCCAATTATGTGCAAACAGTTTGGGGAAGGCCCTTTTCTGTTCCAGCATGACTGTGCCCCTGTGCACAAAGCGAGGTCCGTAAAGACATGCTGTGGGTTTAAGGAAGGAAGGCAGAGGCAGGGTGGATGATGTGTCAGCCTTCACCTTTGCAGTAAAATCAGAGTACAAAGCTTATTGCCATGCTCACTCAAGCAGCTGCCCTCTCTTAAAGCGACAAGCCAAAATGCTGATTCAAAGTGACTTGCAAAGTACCACCCTTTCTGTGGAAACAAAGACTGAGACTGAAAATACTATCCGTTGCCCATCTGTGGACAGATCCCGGTTGTTTGTGGGTGGGTAACAGGGCTTCCTGGAGGGCCATAATCCACTAAACTGTGTTTGTATTCTCTTACATGACTGAAGGGAAGCAGCTTCCTTTTCTGGGAGATCCCATGATGCTCCTGGGTTTGTACTCATGCATGGAGTCTTGCGTGCAATGCAGTCTGGGATATTCTCCACAGTTTTGTCCTATGCCGGTTGGGCTTTTATCTGCCAAAAGATATACAGCCCCCTCCGCAATTATTGGCACCCCTTGTAAAGATTTGTATAAAAGGTTAGAAAAAATCAACTTTTTGGTGAAGCAGCTTCATGTCACACTGAAAAATTTAGAAAAATCCAACCTTCCATTAACATAAATTTATTCCAAGAAAAAAAATTCTTCATCAAGAAATAATTATCTTTACCAAAAACACATGTGCCACGATTAAACACATGTGCCACCCCTGGAAGTTATACCCTTGGGTGCCAATAATCATGGCACGTGTGTTTTTGTTGAAAATAATTATTTCTTGATGATTTTCTTTCGACAAATTTATTTTAAGGAAAGGTTGGATTTTTCTCATTCTTTCAGTGTGATATGATACTACTTCACCAAAAGGTGAATTATTATTAACCCTCTTTACAAATCTTTAGAAGGGTGATGTATGTATTTTACTCTGTGACTTCTTTTATATTGAGCTATTTTAAATTAGGATGGTATCAGGAAAGTGATGTTTTTATGCATATCCATTAAAATTATTTTGCACTAAAACTGAACAATAAATTCAATGACATGTTCTCCTTCTGGTATTCATAGAAGATCTCTGAGAGAGTGGATCAATCAATCAAAGAGGTCCGTTTCTGAATAAAAACCAAACAAAAACCTGAAAGACAAAAGGCCACAAAGCTCAGTTTAATTATTCTACACCCACATAAACTCATTTGAGAATAACTTAATGAACACTGTTCTGCACATGAAGCCCGTCTCATACATTCTGACAACATGACACAGACAAATTGCTCTTGGGAATAATCTTCTCATATTTCCTTTGTTTCCAGGCTATTTTTGCTTTATATCCACTCGAGTGGTTTCAATCAAAAACCAACTGGCGTCTTTTTGATCGTAGGGTGTGGGTTTTCATTGTGAGAGGAGTTTGGTGGAATGAGTTTAATATGTCTTTGTATGGCCCCTGTCTGAGTGTGATAAAGTGACATCATTTAATGCACACATGAACTGAAAGCAGCCCAAAACTATTGCACACAATAACAAGGTCAAAAGCTCTACAGAAATTGTGTGTGACTGTCTGGTGGAAGGGGACAATATTCATTCTGCCTGTGTGGCACTGTGAAAAAGCCCATGTAGAGCCATTATTTAATTGAAAAAATATATGTATTCTTGCCAAGAGGCCGAGCGGGAAATGCAGAGAAATACGTAGGCGTCTGTGTGAACGGGACATGGACCATGAATTTGTCAGCAAGAAAAAAAACACGTAGCCCCAAGATGAGGAAACAAGGCCCAGTGTTGACCGAAGTCCAGCCAGAGATGTAACTCTGCTAGGGTTGGTCAGTGGGTCACGGGCTGGGAAAGGGCAGGAGACCAGAACTGGCTGCCCTGTTGCTTGCCTTTAGGTATTCTGCAATACAATCTGTCTGCATAAGCTAATCAGTGTGACTTGTTGTCTTATATATACATATATATATTTCGCAAGACTTACAGTTTCCAAAGGTTAAAGAGCAGAAAATTACTCAATCTTCTTATAATCCATACTTAAAATATTTAATTATTGACTTATGGTAGAAAATGTAAAACTGGACATTGCCTGGACATTCTCTGATACAAAGAGCATGTAAACTTCCTTACAAAAGAGTAAGACATACAGTGTTCTGTGGCGGGCCTTCTGGGTATTCAGAACACAGTGACAGTAATGGCTGTTTCCTGTGTAAGATTAATGTGGGAAAAGTGGTAGCTTCATTAACATGACTTTTCACATGATGTGACTTGAGAGATTAAAGACTGAACAAATCGGAAGCGGCATGAATGTAAAAATAGGCTTTCTTGTTCATGGGAGCGAGACTGATGAACATCTACATCTAGGTGAAATACATGTTTGATCACGCTGTGTGCCCTTGTAGATAAGTACATTTGAGTTGGAGCCGTTCTTCAGATAACAAGAAGACAAAGTGCAAAAATTCTTTATCAGTCGAGAATAATGAATTTCACATTTTTAAATCTTTGCTGCTTCAACAGAAATATATCTATTGGACTATAAAGGGAACATAATGTACAGGTTTGAGCCATAAGACTACCAGCTGTTATCTTTGACGTGCAAATGTAGCATTAATAATACATTTACTGATTACAGTGTTATTCTGTGCCTTAGTAATATCAATAATCCATCTTCCTAGTCAGGGCTGTGGATGGGATGGGATGGGATGGGATGGGATGGGATAGGATAGGATAGAGTGTGGCTCAGCAATTAGGACCCTGTGTCTGTCAATGGGAGGTTGACAGTTTGAATCTCATCGCCAGCAGACTGAGGCTGCACTTAGGTGCCTGAGCTGGGCCCTTAGTCCCCAGCTCCAGGGCTGCTGCTTGCCGCTGACTCTATGCTGTGACCCCCAAGCTTGATCTTGTCTGTGTGTCTCATGGAGAGCAATATGGAGTAAGCAAAAAAAAGACTTTGCCCATGGGGATGAATTAAGTATCTCTATTCTAAATGGCCAGCTTCTTTTTTAATAATACTAAACGCCAACAGGAAGTACAGACATCATGTTTATTAGTCATGCTCATTAAGAGTCTTGGTAGTCGGTGCAAATTACTTCAGTGCTGTGATTTAAATGGTTACAGGTAACATCAAGTGAAATTGGAAACAGTGTAATATAATGACATAAATGGTTACGACACACATTCCAGTATTTTCTTCGTAAGACCTGAAAATCCTCCCTTTCTTACCATGCACGTACTGTAGTGATGCGCCTATTAAAGGAATAGCTTTTTGGGTGGTACCAGTTTCATTATTCATCAAATGCTTTGCTTTCTCTTCAATGCGTCATTTTTCTCCTCAAAGCAAGGAGTTATTTTTCTGTATCCTTTGTTGGCATTCTTGGTGTTGTTACTTTTTGTTTGCTTTGTTTTACATTTCTTTAGAGAGGTAATTCCATGAGGAATATGGTAGGTTTTTTGCTTGCCACATGGAAGGGCAGTGCTCAGTGTATCAATGTTCATTATTTTGGCTCTAGTCTATCTCAAAAGTTATTAATGCTAGTTCTGTTCTGTGGGATATTTAACAAAGCAGGATATCTTCACCCACTACTATAAATCTAAGTGGTTATACAGCTAAGCAAGAGATCCTGCTTTGTGCAATACCACCTACCGGTTACCTTCTTTTGTTTCTGTCTATTACACAACATTATTAACCACAAGAGGATGGATTCATTGTGTTTCATTTTCCTATTTCCTTTATGTCACCCATAAACTCCCTTGTAAGAGGGTCATAATACTGCTTCAGCACCACACCTGAAATAAAGTCTCAAACCTTAAATATTTATACATGATTTTAGGAAACTGATGTGTAGTCCATAAAACACACCCTGGCCAGTGATGTGCATGGGAGAATAAAATGCTGCTTTATTCTCAGCTGTTACATTTTAAAGTCAACTGATATACAGAGAGTGATATACACAAATGAAGGGCAAATATTTTGTTAAATAGGATACATACACTGCCCGGCCAAAAAAAATAGTCACCATTTGAATTTAAATCAGCAAGTATTAAGTTCGAAGTATTAAAGTGTGTACAATATTATGACCTGTCATGTACAAGATTATTCAGGAATGAACGTGGGTCTACTCTTTCCGGTTCACTAATTATGAAATATATTTGCACGTAAATGCTGTATTTAGTTTTGTAACATGACCTTATGATGAAATGTGTATCAGATGCCCTGCACAGTACTGCTACATTGTCATTAAATAAACCGAAGATAGCTGGTGTATAGTTATGGTAGCAGTGAATAACACGGAACTTGTGTGTCCATAGCACCGACAGTGAGCATTTAATCTAATTACGATTTGCACACTTTAGGTATACGTCATTCCCGTCCCTAGACGCAGGCTGAGGCTGACGTCAGTCTGGTGTTTCCGTGGCTGACGCAAAGCACGAAAGATTAAGAAACAGGGATCGTAGATAACCTTTGGGATTACCTTAATGGACGCTTTCATTCTCCATTTACTATGTGAAAAAAAATAAAAATGCAGCGTTTGTGACGATATTAAAATGCTGTGCGATGATCGATGGGACTGCTGTGGTGAGTTTATTTTAGTCATACAAATGATTATCTAGTATAGGTCTGTGTGGTACGTAGCTCAACTGCCTTCTACGATTTGATAAAAGTTCATTATCAGTCAACAACATTCATTATTTCTGCTTTTTTCAGAGTGATTTACATGTCTGTAAAACCTTCTTAATGTAATACTTAGTAATTCAGACTGAGAATTTTTCTAGCAATTTGGGTCAAATTGTCCACATCATCGTACGTTTATGGAAAATCATAAAGATGGGTACTAAAATAATGGCTTTGTAATCTAATTTTGGAGCTGATTTGTAGGTTATGGTTAAGCACATTACCCGGACCAAAAGAAGTGAACAGGTTTGCGTGTCCGATTGGACATTTCCTACCGTAATCAATCCGAGATGATGCCAGGGCTCGGCCAAACTCGGTTTTACATTCGCCCCGCCCCATGCCCTTACACCCATTCATCTTAAGCCGTTTCACCCCGCCCACCATGCTCACCCCGCCCAGCTTAACTATCTCCGCCTCTTTTTAACATTCGCCCCGCCCCATACATATACACGCACATCCAACTTTGGTCCAGCTCGCCGCTGCTTCCTTGGGCAGGCGGGGTGTATGATGATACGAGCAGCCATGTGGCGCGTCCCTTCGCTTTGAAAAGACCACGCCGCCTCTTCTCACGGTGCAGACACCTTGAAAGGGGAGAAGGTAGTTGGATACGCAGAAGTGACTGCGCAGCCCAGTAAGGTTGTTTCGTGCCAGCTTTTTCCAGAACTGTCCGCGTCCGGAGAAAATTGCATCCACGTGAAATATGCCGCCTGTCCTTTTCTGTCGTATGGAAAAGGTAAGTCAAATGAATGGGTGTATGTGTCTGTATTATTCGAAATTTACGCAGTTTTCTATTATAATTCTAATTAGACGGAATAGTATTGCCGTGTCACTCATTGCAGTATTTTCTTCGTAAGACCTGAAAATCCTCCCTTTCTTACGATGGAGAGCCGCAGTGCGACCAATATAAGGGTCATATGTTAATATGCGTAGGTGCAGTAGTCGAGAGGAAAGAGCCGAAGACAGTTTTATTTCTAGATGTCGTAGGGGCACCATTTACAAAAAGCATGAGTTCAGCTTGAGTGCTGTTGATGTCAGAGTAAAAGCCTGAATGTTATTTATCGTAATTATCTGGCAAACTGCCTCCTTCTTTGATACATATTCCATGTCTAGCAAGATGACTTGATTATAGATGGCAACACACTGAGGCGATGTCCACCTGAATGTCAGCATGAATTTGTTATTAAAGCAGAAATTCTTATCACGTATATAGTGTAAGTATATGTAAGCATATGTAACCATTCTTATTTTGTCTAACTACTCGGGAATATATGTCAGTTTATGTTTTGGACTATTTTATATGTTGGGCTTATCAAATCTAAAGACTCGGATTTGCGAGTCGTCTTTGACGGTGTAGTTGCAGACTGGTCGTCTGTTTAAGATACGTGTGTTTTTTCATTTGCTGCGAATGATCCTGTATGGGACATAATTCTATCTGCGAGTGACCCCTTATATGAAAGAGGTATCCAGACCCACGTATCGGTTAATTGGCGTTGAAACAACTGTGGCGTCTTCCTAAACAATCTTGTTACACTAATGGTGGCTGATCAGATTATAAAATCACTTTGGAGAGAGAGAAAGGTCTCGGTTGAATAGTCCCTCGCCGTTGCAAGGTGGACCCGGATCTTTCATCCGCATCCCTCCTCCCACCCGCGCCTCCAGTCACTGTCTGATGAGGAAATCCGCTTCCTTAAAATGAATCCTTTAAGGCTCAACATAGATCAAGAAGTTCCCCTCAAGTTATGGCTTACTTAGCCTAAGACCGTGCTTTAAGCAAATGATGTGTGGTGATTTTTTTTAGGAACCCCAAAATAAAGAGATACCAGCGAATAAAGAAAAACCAGCGAATTTTATGATAATTTTTTTTTCCATCTTATGTTGGATAAAACCCTAAATTTAGATGCTACTCAATTATATTATTATTTTAAATATGTATATCAGTCACCTAATATTTATTTATTTAGTTAGTTTTCAGTTCTGTTGCTTGTCTTGGGTGGAGTTTTATGGCTTAAAAACTGGTTCACCTGCTCATGAAATGTTGACTTGGCGTAATTGCACAAGGTTTGTTCATTTCACACATTGGCACTTACTGATATAGCACAAGAATGAAAGAACAAGAATCCTGGAAATGAAATTTGCCTTTCATCCATTTATTAGTGCTGATGATGGTCTTTTAACACTGCCCGTTTTGGATGGTTGCTCAAAACTGCAGAACATACGCCACCCCGTAACACACACTGAACTACTAACACACTCCACATGCAAAGCATGGATCGACATGTGCATGTGTGAACCACATGAGAAACAACAACAAACGCTTCCTGAAATCATTCTCACCAAGGGCAATAAAATGTTTGAATTGTTTCACAATTTGCCTCTTGATTGCATAAGTTCCTCCAGTTGTGTGTGCTTGGCTTTCATTCCCAACATGTCCAGCCCACTAAGGCATCAATCCAGCAATCCAGAACACTATACAGAGGTCTTTAAAGTTTTTACTCACCTCTCTGTTTTGGTCCAGCTGTTGACCTAAGGGAAGCACATTGTGATTCATGTTTCTGTATAACAGCTTCATGACCTGGACCAGAATGTTTACTAGCCTGATTTATTGTAGACTTTTGAATAGCATGGTTAGGTGTGTGGCTTATAATGCTAATTTGTCCCAGTTTTTATGATGTTGGTATTACATTAACGAGGCCTGTTCCCAAAAACTTCTGACACTGTCTTCTGCTTTGCCATGGTCGTGGTTCCATTTACTTCAGAAATGGGGGAAGTTGCAGAAGTACGTCTGTGATTCACTCCCCCTGGATCCAGCAGCGACGGGAAACCCCCCCCACTCTTCCATCATGGCATTTGAAGGAATGTTTTGTACCGTCAGCCCCAAAGGCGTCTGCAGTGATTTAGGATAACTTGTGGCTTCGTGTATCTCATTATAGCAGAATGGTCTCTTTGAGAGTTTGAGTACGGCACGCCTTTCACTTGGGATTGGGCTTCTCATTGGTCTACCATTGCAGGAATCTGAAAGGAATGTAATGGTTTCTGCTGAATCAGGGTGCTGCCTTATGAGAACTAGGAAACCCACAGAAAAATCCCATTTTTGATGGACACATTCACTGGACACAATCACTGTTTAAAGTAAGATCTTTAACTTTATTTTTTGTTTTTCTTCTGCAGGTTATGATGCATGATCTCCGCAGAAAAAAATCCCCTCTATAACCAACGGGATCCTGTGTACCTGACCACACTCGATTCAGTCCTGGAAGTGTGTGAGCTACACACCTGAGCCTCAAGCTGTGCTTCTCCATCCACTTGTTTTACTCATCTGGAACATCTTGTGATTCATCTGTCACAATTGTACACTCTTCTTCTTTTGGTAAATGTAATTAATGTGTGTGGCTAATTACTGAATGCACTCCGCGTGCTGTTTCAGTGTTCCGTTAATTAGACTGGTATTTCTACGAAGACTCGATCGATCAGCCAAAATGTAACCGAAATATGCTTATTTTCGCTCATTGCTTAAGGCTTAATACAAAAGGCTCACAAAAATGATCCCCAATGGATATTTGATATTTGAGGACAACAGCTTCCTTGATTCTACCGTGGCAAAGATGAATACGCTTCGGAAGAGTGGCCAATTCTGTGACGTAAGGCTGCAGGTATGACATCTAGTTCAACTGTAATGATAGCTTTATTTACAATGCTATTGATTTTTAAAAAACCAAGAATGATTCTTAGGGTATGTGTTATTTTGGATATTCTGTGACCATTTTAATGTACCCCATGAAGTATAGTGCATTTGGCCCTGCCATGCAACTGGCGGATTCTTTTAGGATACTTTGTGTCTCTAGACATAAGTTTTATGGGACTAATAGGCAGTGCTGGTTAGTTTATCCTCACATTCCCCATGTTTTACATAGACCATCCAAAACAAAACACACACACACGTTTGTATTCTTATCTTTGTGGGGATTGTTCATTAATTTCTGTAAGAGTAAACCGAGTTCCAACAATGACAATCATAACTCCCTACCCAGCCCGAACCTTAGAAACCAAACAAAATACAAGACTTTTGGCATTTTGAATTTTTTTGACTGCATTCATAGATTTTTATAAAATTGAGGTTGTGTGGGAATTGAAGAATGGTCCTCACATCTTCAAAGTTCAAAGGACCAAATGTCCCCATAATGTAATATTTTTATAGACAGGCTACTGCCTGTTTTGTCACTCTGCGGACAGGTCTGCGGCCGTGAGCTGACGGCGCACCGTGCTGTCGTGGCTTGCTGCAGCCCGTACTTGTTCGAGCTCTTCAGTAGCAGTACTGAACCCAGTGGGGTCGCTCACGTGACCTTCGAGGACCTGGATCCGGAGGCGGTGGAGATTCTGCTCAATTACGCCTACACAGCCCAGTAAGCCTGACTGCAGGTCTCAAGGATCAGGCCCCGTTTCGGTCTCGCCTGGCAGTTGGGCTCTTTGTGGAGGTGGGTTAAGTGTGGACCTGTTCTCACCTTCTGCTCAGGCTGAAGGCTGAAAAGGAGCAGGTTAGAGATGTCTACTCTGCCGCGAAAAGGTTCAAGATGGAAAGGGTGAAACAGGTATGACTCATTTTCGTCTCTAGCTGTCAGGTTATCCTTTAAATTATGCAGGCTTTGTAATGCTTAATTCAGATATTTCAAATGTGCTTCATTAGCACCTGAAGACCAGCATTTTTTTGAATGTTCTGTCTCTGTTCAAACCATGGGTCTTCAGCTGTAGGGTCACTTGCCGCACTCTTTCAGATTTGTGGGAACTACCTCCTGTCAAGGATCGACTGCCGAAGTGCAATCTCGAATCGCATCTTTGCCAGCTGCATGGGAGACAGCCATCTGTTGAGCAAGATCGATGGGTACATCCAAGAGCACCTGATGGAGATTTCAGATCAGGAGGACTTCCTCAAACTTCCCCGACTCAAGGTATTCCAACATCCCACACCGTTTGCACAATATTCTGGAGTTGTGTGCTCCAAGAGGCCTCCTGAGGATCCTTCTGTCCCGTGTGTCATAGCTGGAGGTCATGCTAGAAGACAACCAGAGCCTGCCCAGCAACGGTAAACTGTACTCCAAGCTGATCCGCTGGCTTCAGCGCACCTTGTTAGAGAACGGGGAACAGCTGGAGAGTCTGATGGAGGAGGTCAGTACCGAGTGCCCAGTGGCCTGTTCCATCACTGTTGTTTGTGGGGAGCTTGTGGGTGGATTGCCTCTGAAGCACTATTCTGGTCTGGGATTGTTTTTTGTTTCTTTATTTTGAAGTTGTAGCCTAAAGAGTGGCACCTACTGCACAATTTACAGGCCTTTACATGCCACATTCCCTGTCGGGGTTTGTCCAGGTGAGCAGAAACGGGCCCTGTTCGGTCTCTGCTTTTCTATTTGGACTCCAACAGGCTTCTGCTTGGCTGGAAAACTAGAAGCTTTTTCATTTGTGTTTTTCCAAACCAATCCCTCCTCCAAATGAGCAGCGCTTAATCTCCAGCGTCTCCGTGCTTAACAAAGCTGCTTTTGGTTCACAGGTTGTCGTGTGCTGTACCAGCGATTCATTCTAATGGCTCTTCCTCCTCGTTGATCTATCTTCCCGTAGGTTTATTAACAGCAGCAGAATTTGCAAGACTGAAGAAAAGCAAGGCCGAATCCTCCAGGGTAATAAGTCCCATGAAAGCAGCCTCAGTTCTTGACCACGGCACTGCCGTTCTCTGGTCTGTTATCAGGAAGGCGGGCGGAGACAGTAGCCAGTTAGCCCACCGCTGCGTATGTCCCTTACTGGCACGTTACCCCCGTTTCCTTAAACCCCTGGCGTTTGCGCTGTAAGTGCATTGTCTTATTTGAAATGCATGCATGCATGCTTTGGGATGCATTGATGCATTCAAAACATTCAAGTGGGGCAGGGGGTTTGAGCAAGAACTGAAGAAAATACCTCAAGCACCAGTTTCCTTCTCATGATGAGATACGTTTGTGAAGTGACACTTCATATGTGGAGCCACACTCCAATCACATTCGATTTCCTGTTCATCCAGCAAATTCACAACCTTGGCAACTGGGCATTGGGTTCCTGTTTGCCCCCCCCTCCCTTTGCACGCATATCTTATCCGGCTGTGGTGTGGAAACGGACTTTCCTCTCAGTCCCTGGATTCCTGTGGTCTGTTTTACAGAGCAGTCTAATGCCGTTGAGTCATCAGTTACCCTTTGAGCCAGCTGGCTTCAGTACTTATTTCCCTACTGACCTTCACACACTGAACAGTGATTTAAAAGTTTGTGAGGATGCTCGGATGCAGCATGATGGTGCCGTTCTGGTGTACGGGGGGGGGGGGTGCCTGAGATACTGAGGCTGGCTGGGATCCATATGAACAACAGTCCCTTTTCCAGCCAAGGGTTGCTCTGCTAATGGCCCAGTGCCATGTCATTTATTTTTTGTTTGCAAAACTTAAAGACCTTTTCCTTCAGAGACGCCTGATGCCTGCAGAAACCACGGCCTCCTCTTCCTCCTTCCCAGCCAGGGACCAGGGGAAGGTGTTTCCAGGTTCTTTGTTGCCATAGAGACAGCCACATGCAACACACTTATACTGTTTTGCAGGTGCAAACTCTGCATTACTCCGCAGAGCACAGGCTGCATGGCGGGAGTTTGTTTGAAGGGCAGGCTGAGGTTTTTGGCAGCGACGACCACATCCAGTTTGTGCAGGTACAGAACCAGAGAGCCAGCAAGCTGCTCTTCAGTGCTTTATACACATCTTCTGATGTCAGCTGAAAGCGTCCTCTGAAGCTGCAGTGTTCTACCTTTTAGAAACACAGAAACTGGGGGGAGGGGGGTGTGTGTACCCCCAGTGTATTTAATTGGTTTTACTTGTATCCTTCCCCTTCTCTCTGCCCCCCTCCCAAAAAAACAATCCCTTGTCTGGATCAAACATTTATAAAAGAACAAATAATCCTCTTGGGTAACAGTCTGTAGATTGAAATAGGATTTGCTCGTGCCATGGTGCCGGTTCTGTTGGGTCTAGTTGGGTTTTGTCGCCTTTGTGGGTCTGCAGAAGAGGCCTCTGCGGGAGAATGACCACTGGCAGATGGGCCCTGGCTCTCACACAAGTCTGTCTCCCGGGTCCGTCAATCATCTCAGCCACGAGTGGAAATACATCGCCTCGGAGAGGACTTCCAGTAAGCGGGCATTACCTTTGACTTGCTCACGCCGACACGCACGATAGTGCTGGACGAAGACGATTGGTTCCATTGGTTCTCTCGCTCTTTAGATAACTCGTACCTGTGCCTAGCAGTGCTGGATGGGCGGCTGAGTGTCATCATCCTACACGGCCGCACCAGTCCCCAGGTCTCCCCCTCTGGCACCCCTTGCCTCCTCAAGAGCATGAGCTTCGAGGCGCAGCCGGAGGAGCTGGACGACAGGCTGCTGCCACCCATGCACTATGCCCGCTGTGGCCTAGGCACCGCAGGGTTGAGTGGCAGGCTTATTGCCGCAGGTAAACCTCTTAATGTCGTGGTGATGGAGTATTTGTACCGTGGGGCCTGGAATGACTTTCCTCAAATCCTGTTATGGTCTTGAGAGAGGGGGAGAGGCTGCTGGAAGACTTAATTGTTGTTGTATGTTCAGGTGGGTATAACAGGGAGGCGTGCTTGCGGACGGTGGAGTGTTATGATCCTCTGGCAAGGACTTGGTCCTTCCTGGCACCCATGCGAATGCCCAGGGCACGGTTCCAGATGGCTGTGCTTATGGTATGTCCTCTGCTCTTGGGATTTAGCTGGCTAGCTCAGAATCTAATGGGTTTACGCCTTCGGTCAAGAGCTGGTTTAGTGCCAATCTGGAGTCTTTGACCGAGGATTCTGCCTCTTCTATCTGGTAGGGTCAGCTCTATGTTATGGGCGGCTCCAACGGCCACTCGGACGAGCTGAGCTGTGGGGAGATGTATGACCTCCAAACAGATGAGTGGACTCAGGTGCCGGAGCTCAGGACCAACCGATGTAACGCAGGTGAGCAGAGGACCATCTCAGTGACGTGCGGGCTGACCCAGGAGATGATTTTTGTCGCCTCGCCGCTGATGCGGACTTGTGCTTCCAGGCGTTTGTGCCCTGAACAGCAAGCTCTACGTCGTGGGAGGATCTGACCCCAATGGGCAGAAAAGCCTGAATAACTCTGATGCTTTTGACCCTGTCACCAAGACCTGGACTAGCTGTGCTCCCCTCAACATCCGTAAGTCTGAAGTCTCACGAGAGATTTGGCTGTTTCCTGGGGCATCAGATAGAACCAAAATGATGAAAGTCTTAACCCCCTCTAGGGAGACATCAAGCAGCTGTCTGTGAGCTGGGTAACTTCATGTACGCGATCGGAGGAGCAGAATCCTGGAACTGCCTGAACACGGTAGAGCGTTACAACCCTGAAAACAACACCTGGACCCTGATAGCCCCCATGAATGTGGCTCGGCGTGGGGCAGGAGTGGCTGCGTATGAAGGTTTGTAGGGGTGTGCATGCCCTTAATGGAATACATGACTATGTTAGTTAATTTACTGAATTTGCTTAGTACTTATTGCTTTGGATCTCAGAAGGTGAAAGGTTTTCGGAAGGCTTATCTTTTTGAGTTCATCTCCATAGGAAAGCTGTACGTGGTGGGCGGCTTTGACGGATCCCACGCCTTGCGCTGCGTGGAGGTGTACGACCCAGCAAAGAACGAGTGGAAGATGATGGGCAGCATGACGTCAGCTCGCAGCAATGCGGGCGTGGCCACGCTAGGGGGCGCCGTTTGCGCGGTGGGCGGCTTCGATGGCAACGACTTCCTCAGCTCCATGGAGACGTATGACCCGGACACCAACGAGTGGAGGCCCTGCATAGACGCTGCTGATGCCATCTAAGCAAGCTTTGTGAAGTTCTGGATGGGAATGGAAAGGGAGGCCCGATGTGCTGAGAACAACCACAATCTATGAATACTGCATATTTTTGCTGTATATATTTTTTTCTCACCTTTGTCTTGGAATACCAGTGCACCCCTCCTTCCTGGTATACCATAACAACCATGGCTTAAGTTTCTCTAACCTCTCTCCTCCATAATTTTACTTCACATTTGCATCTAATGCCTTAAGTATTATGGTCATTAACATTACAACAAATCTAATTCTCTTTACCGCTACTGTGCTATAATTGGCCTTCTCTTGTATATACATTTTTTATACACTGTTGTGCATATTACCAAATGATATAACCAGTGGCTGATGCCCATGGCGAGTTGGCAGGTGAGCCTCTGCCAGTTTGAGCGCCGTCCTCGCCCCAAAGGCGGCTCCATCAGCAGTCTTCAGCCCCGACTTGTCGCATGACGCCGAGGCCTTCGAGTGCTCAGATCTCACCGTTAAGAAGCCGCTTTCATTTTGTTAGAGTGAAATAAGTTCTGTATCCCATTTGTTATGACGCATTTCTTAATAAAGCATTTGTACCTGCACAGGGTGACTGTGTCTCTTTGGGCACAAGGGCTTTTGCCAGCCGGGAGTATGTGCGAGTATGTGTGAGTATGTACATGCTGTGTCACCTGCGCTAGGCTCAGCGGCCCCCCAGCCAGGACCCCTGCCTTGTGGCCCATCGTAATGGGATAGATCCCAGACCACCTCCTCATGACTCCTTACCAGATAAATGGAAAAATGCTTTTATGTATTTTTTTAATTATCCCTAGACTTCGAGGCTTTTTTCCCTAGGTATTGTAGAGTATTGTGTATTTCACTTATGTTTAAAAGGATAAGTAGTTGCTCTGGGCTGGGTCAAAGATCAGTTTAGATTCAAAGCAAGTCACCAACCAACCCTATCAATCGGGAGTAACAAATGGGAATTTGGCAGGTAATAACTTGCATGGAAAACCATTTGAGGACACATCGAGGACCATTCAAATTCCCAGTTCCTGGAAGACATGACTTTCTTTTTTTAACAGCTTGATTTAAAATAGCTGAGGTATAACTTGAACGCTCCTTTGGCTGAAAGGTCACAGTGTGGCAAATATATGTAGGGTTAAATTGAGGGGGGTGGGGGGACAATGTGGCTGTGGGACATTTCACAAAGCCGGGACTTTAGAGCTGGTGCACAAGACAGACATAATCAGTACCGTTTCCCGGGGTATGCCTGAGTGAAACTGCCATAATGCGCACCCTCAACACTCATATCGGATGGGTCGCCAGATATCCGACCCGAAGAAGAAACGTATCTTTGATATTCAACCTCACAGGCGAGAGTCTTGGGTGAGGCAAACTTTCTGAACCTGTGCTTTGGTCAAATGTAGCCTGTGTGAACCTGAACTGGTAGTCGACCCTAGAGTCTACAATTACAGGGGACTTGGTAGCACTCAGGTTACAACACAGAGCAACACAAGAACATTAGTTACAGGAGCATTAGTACAAAGTATCGACAGACAGTGCACACGCTTCCAGGCGCAGTGCACACGCTTCTACGGGCAGTGCATTTCTGAATGTTACATAACGTTTCTGATAAAATGTGTCACAAGGCACATTGAACGTTCTTTTCCTGGACATTCCCACATACATAGAGAAAGAAATAGGGGTTGGTACTACCAAAAATAATTTTATTATATATTTACAGATATAGTACAGGTTTGAATATAAATATCAGTAATATAGAAAAGCAGTATGATCAGTGACACCAAAAAGGCTGCGAGGTTCTTCGATGCATACAGGGGACACTAATCACGTTAAGGTTATTCCTGACATTTAGGAATGCTAGGCATGCGCAAAAGTCACACTAAAGTAATTAGTTGGTATGGGATTTCTCCTCTTTAAATGATATCAGCCTGATTTTAGCGTTTAGTGTGCAAATCCCTTTTCCTGAAGAATTCTTCTGGTCCACTTCCCACGGGGCATGGAAGATCAGGGTTTAATAACGAGTCTGTTCTCTTAACTTTACTGCAAATTTATTTGTGCAGTTAATATTCAAGTTCATTTTATAGCAATTTTATGTAAAAAATTAAATATTAAAAACAAGAATGAACCCCTTTCACAATGGAAAGAAAAATATACAAACATACTGATGTAAACAATCCCAAAACAAACAAAAAGTATCTATCTATCTTGGCAAGCCCGTGCCACAAGTACAAACCACCAAGACCTTTGGCTGTGCGCAGCCTCATAACCTGGGCCTGTTTGATATGGCCTATGTTTTCAAGCCTGATTCACGATTCTGATTTTTTAAACAATAGTTTAAAAAGACATCATTAAATACCTTTATTTTGCCAAGTTCAAATGGGGCAGGGCTACTTCGGTAAAAGACTTTGGGTTTCATAGCTTGTATCTGGAGTCGATTTTATTTAGCATCTGATTGAACCCGTTTTTTTCCCCCATTGTATCTATAGGTACCATATATCTTTGCCGATATGAAGCGTCAGGGCATCTGTCATTTCTTTTCCCTGGGACCCTTCTTATTGTATGGAATGTAAGGTGAAGATCGAGCCGCTGTCGCTACCTGCCGCTTAGCCAGCGTTCACAGGCCGCCACACTCCTGCCCCTCAGCCTGTCTGACATGCCAAAATTAGTTTGTCGTGCTGCGGCCTTCAGTAGCCTTCAGAGAAACTTCACAGAGGACAGTGGTTTGTTCTATGTCAGACTTTGCATAAATCAAACCACATCAGAATAACCAAAGAAAGACTGGCAGTATCTGAGAGGGGCTCCTGTCATGGATGCATGTGCTGCCATCTTGCTTGGTGTGTTAGTGTCTGGGGGGGGGGGAGCTTGGCAGAGAGCAGTCTGGCATGCTGTACTTTGCGAAGCCCCCCGAAGTAAGAAAAACATCTTATTTACACAAAAAAAAAAAAATTGGGAATTTTGCAGGTTCCGCGTTAATTAGGCAGTTTAAAGTAAATGATCATATTAATTTTGCACATTGCCCTGAACAAAAAAATTGGAATTAATCAATAGAACTGATTTATTGCCCAGCTGTAACATAAATTAACTGGCACTATAGAAGACAACTACGCTCTTGAATTGCAATTCATGCCTTTACTGTAACTTTCCACACATAAGTTAAGTTGCAATGAATAAAGCTGTGTCAGAATGCATAACTCCCACCCCAATGAAAGCAGGAGATGCAGACTGATAACTGAGGTATGTGCTGGGGTGGGGGGAAAAGGGGGGTATATCCTGGTGTGCAGCAGCATCATGTCCAGGAGCTGCTTGCAGTCCCATAGCCCCTGGCAGAGGCACAGAGCTCCAGTTTGTTCCCAAGATCTTCCAGCTGGATCCCTCCTACTCGCAACTTCTCCCTGCAATAATGCAGCACACGTAATGCAGCACACGTAATGCAGCACACGTGTCAAACAGGAGCAGACGCTCATGTGCCACATATATATACCTTGTGTGTTCACTCATCTGACCTGGAACACACTGCAAGCTAGAACACAACCCCCAAACCCGTAAAACGTGACCAGTTTTCCCGCGTCGCCAGCCGCTCCCCTCCACTGAAGCACTATCAGAGCTCAGCAATGACAGAGAGGGACAACAAGCTTGCTGGAGAATACGGGCATCCGACAGCACCTTCATCTTAGAGGGAGGAGGGTGTACCCGCCTAAGCTGACGGGACCGTTGCCCGCCTCCCGAAGGGTCTCGACATAAATGTGAGCATTACAAACGTGACAAGTCTGTAAGACTCACAGGAAAATCACTACAAGATTCAAGTTGCTCCTGAGCTCTTTCTCCTACAGGCTTATCCCACTTAAACAATCTGCCGGGAAAAGATCCATCATTATATTCAAACCACCTTGTACCTGCGATATTGCCCGAGGTATAAATGCTGCTACAGTTACTTTCCCAGCCAACACCGTTCCTTTACTTACACGCTGCATGTCCCACATGCAAAGCAGCCCCATCACATACTGCCAAAGGAGGCTGGTCTGTGTTGCTGCCTGCGGCCAACTGGTAAACCAACTGGTCCAACTGGTCTGATGATAATAAAACTGACACTGACCCTAACATTACAGCAACTAACCAATTCACAGGCTCCTTTGTTAACAAACAGGATCCACCTCACTTCATTGTGGGTGCAGGCGAACACGTTTAACTGGAAATGTACAGCGTGAACCGTCTATAAAATGCAGATCTGCCCAAGCTCAGAGTCTCTAATGGCAGGAAATGGTTATCAAAAGGCCAGCTGTTAAGCACTGGACACGGCGTGTCACAATCCTGCTGAGGCAGGGGTGGGCAGTCTTATCGACAAAGCCGGTGTGTGTGTGTGTGTGCAGGTTTTTGGGGTAACCTTTAGGTCAGCTATTCAAGCCCAAGTGTGAGGATTCTTCAACCAATCAATCCTCCACTTAGAAATCTAATAAGGGAGTTGCAGTAAACACGCGTATATACAGCGGCCCTTTCTGGATATTTTTTTTTTTTAATTAAAAGTGTGAATCGTATTTGAATCTCCTCGTGTCAGAGTCCTGATGTTCAGCCACCAGAGGGACGGGGTACTGTCAGCCTACATGATGTTTGCACTTCCTTACAAACAGTGTTTCAGTTCCCAGAGAATAAGCCCTCATTCCTCCAGGTCAACAGGGTAAAGTTCACCCAGATAACATCACTGCAGGAACGTGCAGCTGGGGGTGAGCAGGTTTCCCGCTAGCTGCACAGCTAAAAAAGCACAATGTAAACTGAGACAGGGACACTTGATCCAGTTCTATGTCAAATATTTGTTTAATTTGACAAGAACCTTAGCAGAGCTCTGTCCTCAAAAAAAAGGCCTGGAAATTAACATAAAACTACACATCTGATCTGGGAACCACCTACTTATGTGGAATTAAACATAGGAAAACAAACTAGTATGAATTGGGCTCCAACTTAGATTGCAAACGTTAATGGTGAGACAATGCAATGCCCCTGTTTGGCAATGGGATCAGAAGAGGAAAGAGAACAGGGATGGATGGCATTTATTCTACATAGTGTCACCTGCACAGAGGTGCAGCCTCCTAGGGCGGGATGGGAGATTAACTGTGCCATGAGGCTCAGATGGCGGAAGGCGAGAGAATGGGCGTGGAGGAGGGGGGGTAAAGGACAGACTCTCCAAATCAGAGGTGGCACAGGGGCCACAGAGACTAAGCTGGTAGGGTGATGTGTGACACTGTGCCTAAAATCAGAAGGTCACCAGCTTACATCCTAAGGTCGGCAAAGTGATTTCTCCGTAGGTCCCCTGAGCAAGGCCTTTCAACCCAATTCGCTCCAAGAATTGACAATGATTATAATATAAAAAAAAGAAGATAAATCCTATGTTCACCATTTGCACAAGTACAAGTACATTTGAATTCTTTTCTTCAACTACCCCAACTTACTCTCTATAGGTTGGGGGTCACAGTGTAGGATCAGCCAATGGGTGTCATTCCTGGGAATAAAGTGTTGACTGTGACTCTTCTGCTGAGGCTGGGGCTCGAGCCGGCGATTCTTCTGATCCGAGGTTTAGCGCTAAGCCACTCACTACCCACAGACTTTGTGTTTTAATGAAATATTATTAAATGTATGCCACATCTGATAAAAGCATCTGCTAAGTAATACAAGCTTTCTCAGCTCAAGTTCTACCTCCGCCTATACAGATGGGAAGATGTACCCCATGAATCCCTAACTAAGCGGCACGGAAGCCAAGCCAATCAGAGCATGCCTCAGTCCATTCATATTTCACCTGCCCAATGCTCTGTTTGCCTCCTGGCGCCGGTATGGGCTAGGAGCACGACAAATGGCGCCTTTGTGTGGTGGGTGAACATGAGGTGCGCTGCTGGCACAGAAAGCTGGCAGACTGACATCCCAGCTAGCAGGAGTCTCAGCCTGAGCGCGTGGGAGTGGAGAAGGAAACAGGCGTTGGGGCCCGCGCCCAGTAAGAAAGTTCTCCCAGTTCCAAAACTTCTTCGCGGCAACAGAAATAGTCCTGCTGTGAGACTTCAGGAGCAGCTGCTGCGCTGCAGAGCAGACATCATTCCAGAGACTAAAAAGCCTTTTTCCTGAACACCACACAACTAATAAAGGTCAGCAGCAAATCACGACCTTCTGCAGGGGTCTGGAACCAACACAAAGGGAAATATTTTTTATGACTTATGTGTCTTCACACAAGTCCACTGTGAACCTTATATGAGGCATCAAAAATGGAAGCATCTGCTGCAACTGAGATTTCCCAACTTCCTGTACTCAGGAGGACCCGTGCAGCATCAGAGTCTACAACCTCCAGCCCGAGGGCAACAGAACGGCACCATGATGCCAAGAAGGGTCCCTATTACATTTTGTACTAGAAATGATCAAACGTACACTTTCCCGCCCCAACCTGAGAGTCAGAGCAGAGTGAAAGCCTTAAAAATAAACTCATTTCAGCTACACACCAAATCCAGCCAGGAAACTTCAAAATGGTCAACCTCAAATCTGAAGGCTCAAACCTAGCCTTTCACAAGCATGAAATACCTTTCCAAACCAGAATTAGGTCATTCTCTGTTTAGTGCTCTGCATAAACAATGACAGCCCCCAACAATGCCTGTGGGTAATTTGCATAAATAGCAGGCTTGACAAATGGAATTGTTCTCCAACGTAATAACAGCCTACCAACAGTTTGATTAGAGGGACATGGTGTTCTGCACATGTAGGCCTTAATCTGTAATTTTGATTGAATTACACAGCTCGTTAAGTCCCGCTAATCAATACGCTAATGAGCATGGCTCATATTGTTCAGCCACAACGTGCCTAGAATGAACAGAAGATGCTTTAACTAGGAAAGGTAAAAATCTTAATGGAAAGGTTTGGTTTTTAATCTGGAAGGGAACTTTCCTCCTGCTGTAAAATGGTGGTTCTGCGAGACTTAGCAGTGGTGCTTTCAGAAGCCCCATCAAAGCAGAACAACGCGCTTGCAGAGTGTCAAAGACTCAGGAAAATGAACCGCACAGCTTGACAAAGGAAAGCCACAACATGCATCTCCTTGACTCCTCAATTTTCTTATCAAGTCAGTGGAATGTTGAATGGGCTATAGGACACATTACAGGATTTCTACATATTCTTGTTAATGTGTCCAAATGTGTTTCAAAGTCCACAAAGCCAACCTATGTAGCTGCATTGACCAAAAGCACATGGTTTTTTTTTCACACACCTGTACTCATGTTGGGAAAGACACTGAAACAGGTCCTTAGCAGTGAACCTGGGCTTCGCCGGCGTGATCTGCAGCAAAGGATAAGACATAAACATTAACATCAACCATCCCTCTTCATATCAGAAGCCCCCCAAGTGTTAATCCAGGAGAAACAACTTCCATGTCAACTTTCCTCAGCCTCAGAAAATCTTGACACTTGACAGAACATTGATTTTGACATTGATTTCTATTGGGCAAATTGCATAAGTTTTCAGTATTTATTCTTGGTTTGCAACCAATACAATACATTTGAATACAAAAATGTTCATATGAAAAACTGAAGAATAACCATGGGGTAACAGTATTACTAGCACTGATTAATTTAATCCTCATATACCGCATATAGTAGCCTATTTTATGTTTCTTGCATGTTCTTACATCAGCTTCACCTGAAGAAATACAGGGTGTTTTATAAAATCCTGTTAAACGCTTTGCTTGTTCATAACTAGATTGCCAGAGAAAAATTACAATTTCCAGTGGTTCCAAAGTACTGATGGTTATAGTTAAATCCGACAGAGCAGCACACTGCCTAAGAACATAAAAGGGAGCTCAAACTGAACACCCACTGAGCAGGATGAGAAGGAAGACCTCACCTCAGTGGAGCAGATGAAGGTGAACAGAGACTGCACGTCCTCAAAGGAGCAGTCAGACACAAGCACTCTGAAAGGGCAGATTGACAAACGGTCTTAGTATAAAACATCAAACATCCTCTACTGAGCCGTCTTAACGACCACTAAACACATGTGGCATGAGCAAAGACAAGTCCTAAAATGCTAAAATAATTTACAATTATTTAACACAGAGGTGGGAATCCTGTTCCCTGGAAAGCCAGTGTGGGTGCAGACTCTGATGGCCTCTCAATCAGCCAATGACAGTGGGTCCCCAGGGCTGGAGTTTTATTAGCCACTGTTTTATTATTGGCTGACTGAGGTCATCCCAAAAACCTGCACCCTCACTGGCTCTCCAGGGAACAGGTTCCCCACCTCTGATTAAACAGATGCTTCTATCCAAAGCAACATACAACTAAGAAAGCAGAGTTAGCCAATCCCTGGAGCAATAAGGGCTTTGCTCAAGGTCCCAGCGGTGAAATCACACACCACACCCAAAGAACAGATACAGGTTTGAATCTGGGTCCTTCAACATGCCATCAGTGACCTGTAATCAAACAAGCTATCCAGCTCTAAAGGAGAGAGAACATTTTGCAAGGAAAATATTTCACATTATTCATTACATGAGCTTCAACTGACAAACTTGTTTTAAAAACAGAAGTGACAAATGAGGACATTAGGCAGGACATATAACGGCAATTTTAATTAAGCATGTAACCCACTGAGGGTTAGGGTTTAATTTCTCCATGTGGGCCAGAGTGACAGAAGAGTGACCTATTCAAAATTAAACAAGAGCTTCTTTCACAATAACAAATCAAAATAAATCATCAGGACTGACCAACTGACTATTTGATCTTTCGATGATGCACAGATCACTGACATCTCATTTTGAATTATATCACCGCATGGAAATAATTACACAGAAATATCATCGGTAGCCTGATGGACATGCAGGGCCAAAGCACAAAAATATCATGTTAAGAAAAAAAAACCCAATTCAATAAGTGACCAAAGATTTCAGTCAGGATGCCGACAGTAGCAGCATTTCATCAGCCTGACAAGGAATTTGCAAACAAGTCAATTGCCCCTGAACTCTGGAAATGAAAAACAACAGGAGAAAGAGAGAAAAGAGGGGAATGGAATGGGGGGGGTGAGAGGTGCCATTAAGAAGGCTACCCCCTGCATTATAAATACTTCCATCTTCTTCAGCTGCTGAATAATGAAGCGAGTCATGGGACTGGGTGAGTCATTGTGTTGAGTCATGGTGTTCATCTCCTTGGAAACAAGAAGAGATCCCCTTGCACAGCAGGAATCGTGTGAGAATGAATGCATTCAAGACACGGCACGAGAAGTGTAACTAGACCACACTCACATAGGTCAGATAAGCCTACTGACAGCTCTTTGGCAATACAGAACTAACACAGATATGTTTCTGACCACATAAACTGATAACTGGTTGTAAACGTTTAGTCGTCGATCATCTTGAATACAGGAACCAATACATGCAAGAAAATGCTAAAACTCAAGACAGGGTCTGAGAGTGCATCATCATGAATGACACAACAAACGGTGTTCAGAAAATTCAGAGGAAAGGGATTTCACCTGTATTGGAGCTTACTTACAAATCACAATGGCTTTCGCTAAAACACACCTGTCATACGCTTTGAAGTATCCCTTTGGCTATGTGTGGAGACCAAAGCTGGCAAACACTGCATTTCACGAAAACCAGGAAGCAGAAAAACCAGCATCATAAAAAACTCACAAATATTCAAGGTCCCAATCATACAAACCTGCTAACTGGTACAGAAAGTGGTTAACGATTATTCTCACAAAGGGCATAGCTAATGAGTGTCATGGTAACCCTAAGTCAGGTGGAGGATAAAACAGGCCACCCAACAGAGAGGGCGCCGGTCTCCTCAAAGGCAGACAGACAAGTACCTTCTTTCACACCATCATAAATTATGGTCAAGTGAGTCACAGTTTTTCCTGGACAGCAGAATGAAACCAGAACACATAAGGGAAGCCTACACGTTCACGGGAACAGACAACAAAGGAACATATGTTCAGGCAGATGAGTTTCATCACCTATTCGGTGATTAAAAGTCAGAACTAACCAGCAGGCTTTAAATCCCAAGCAGAGCAGTAATCATTGGTAATCTCTTCGGACTGGTGGCATTACGATCAGGTACCATCTCGGAGGATAGCCCAGCTCCCTGAAAACCTCCCTTAAATCCATAGTGATGCGTTGAGCCATTTCACTCACCCAGATTTGTCCCCTTTCTTTATTTCGCCGTGTCCAATACAAATTACCGCAGTTAACGTCATTTTGACATACAAGGTTTTCAATTAAACCAATGCATGGCCATTACATTCATCAACCCATTTTACTAAAAGCTGTCAGAAATTTTGGCCGGAGAGCTGGTTCTAAAGTGATGGGAATTAATTTCTGTTGGAAACGGAAGCAGAATGAAACACAAGGAGTGACCATTGACAGCTGCAATGAAAGTAGGTCCGAGCTCTCATTTATACAAGGAGACAAGCAATTTCTAGATGGCCTGCCCTCATGCATGAACATTTAAGGCACTGCACTTCTCTTGGCTAGGTTCCATTCCTTTACAGTACCTTACTTATTACAGGAACATGGGTAATTTTAAAAATTTCTATAGACATTCCTCGCATAGAAACACCAAAGTATTTTACTACCCAAACCACCTGGTAGGTCTTGCAAGGTTAATTCCGGTCATTTCACCTTTCAAGACTAGCAACAAGTACTACAATCAAGACGTAATTCATCCCTATAAGGAAGCATCCATTGGCAAAAATATTTATTATCTTATCCGCTGGGTGAGTCTTATAAGATTACCCCTTGATGGTCAGTTCCAAAAATTTCTTCCACAATGTTTAGGACTTTTACAATAAGTAGAAAATGGTCTGTTGAAGAAAAAAAAAATCCCATGATGTGTTCATCAAAATTTCCAATTGTCTGAACAAACAACTCATTCACCTGCTCGACTGCAACTTCACTCCATCCATTCACTTGCTGGTTTTAATTGAAACACATTCATGCTATCAGTCTCTCCTCCATTTGCCCTCTAACCTAAATTAAAACTTACACTGACCTCACCGTCTCATTCTAGTATTGATACTCCATCAAGAAACTAGATTAAATGTAGTAAGCTTCCCAAAAACGAGAATGTCTGACCTCAGACTATGCTTGTGAAAACAAGAGTGTACAAGAACAAGATAAATAGTTTCAGCACCAAGAGAGAAGGGTCACCACACTGTACAGCAAGTGCCAACATGATGGTGTATCATACAGGTATAGCTGACAGAATAGTGAAGTAATCCCAGTGTGGCAGACAGGGCAAGATTATCAGAGAGCATCAATACTAGAGGTCCCCAGATTTTTTTCCCAAGGGCCAAATTCCATTAGCAAAACAAAGCCAAGGTCCACCATTTCAGGAGGAAACAAAAAAAAAAAATGCAGACCAGTGGGGAAGGGTGGGGCAAATCAATCGTGCATAATTCAATTATGTTCTGGTTTGAAGTCCGCCAGCTGGTGACCAGTGATCAATAGAATGACCAGTGATAGTGACAGCAGGACACAGAGGGTACAAAGTCACAGGATGAGCAGACAGTCACAAAGATTAAGGTGGAAAAGGACATTCAGAAGGCAAACTGACTATGTGAAAGGGGGACAGGGAGGTTAAAGGGCTATCAGAGCTAATGCAGGCAGGGGGGCAGGGGGGGGGCCGTACCCGTGGACGGCATGTAGCAGCTGGCGGATGGTACTGACGAGCGAGCACAGGCATGAGAGGGCACCCTCCGGGGGGGGCGGCCTGCCCTCAGGCATGCTGGTCTCCATGGAGCCTGGGCCAAACTGTAGAGCCGTGAACACAGAAGAGCTGGGGCTCGACGATGGGGGGGGGCGGGCGAAAACAAAAAAACGCAGGGTCACC
>JAABNY020000032.1:15040951-15067478 GCA_015164015.2 Brevimyrus niger
AGCTGGGGCTCGAGGATGGGGGGGGGGGGGAGAAAAAAAAAAAATCTAGGGTCACCATTCTGTATCACACGTAATAGGTACGATGACTGCCTCACATATTCATCCACTAATTACTAGTCCTGAACAAGCTATACAAACCGGCACCGTGAATTCAATGGAAGGTTGAAAAAGACTAGAGACGCTGGAGGAAACCCAGTTCCCAGAACTCTCTAAAGCTCTAAACTCAGGGTTATTATAGCACAATCCCCGTAACAGATTGGGGGGACATAGCCACTCAGAGCCGTGCTGGGCTGAAAACACTGTAGCCAATCAGGCTTCTCCGCTTTGGATTTCTGGTCACCTGATCTGGCACGCTTTACTCCAGATGTTCTCAAACACCTCCCACACCTCAAGATGTGAGGGCTGGGTCTCCAATGATCCCTCCTCCTCGGACATGACGGCGTCGATGTTTGGGGAAATCAGCGGGCTTGCAGGGACATCAGTTTCTGGCTGAAAGCACGCACACACACACGCGCACACACACACACACACACGCAACCTCAGATGAGCATCGCTGAAATGACATGGCTGCATTTAGACAATAAATACTGTTTTTTTATGTATACGGTGTGCAGCTCACAGGATTAGCACTGTGCCCAGGACTGAAAGGTGACTGGTTTAAATCCCAGGGTCAGCAAAATGAGGTCACTGTTGGGCCCCTAAGCAAGGTCCTTAACCCCCAATTGCTTCAGGCAGTGCCTGACCACGTTCTCTCTGAATAAAAGTGTGTGCCGAATATGTACAATGAACTTAATGGCAATGATTTCAGGCTTGAAAATCCCAACTTAAAAGCAATCACTCATACCAATCTGGAAATCAAAAGAAAAATAAGACATAAAAGTAAAATGGACTTGTGAATGAGCCATCGTAGTACCAAAGAGGGCGTTATGCGTATTGCCTGTGACCGGACACTTCTGAAAGGACTTTCAGGTCCCATCCCTACCTTGCAGGGCTCCTGCAGTAGAGGCTCCAGCGCCGACAGGGACCGGACGACCTGGCCCTCGTAGTCTGAACGCCGCCCGAACGCACGCAGCAGCTGCTGGGCCTCCAGAGCGGCCCGCCTGACGGCACATCTGTCCAGCATCCTGCCTGGGGGGGGGGGGGGGGGCACGGCCTTTTAGGCAGGACTCTGTCACTGACCACTGACCCACACACCTCAGTGCAGCAAAACCGCCACAATAACATCACTGCTATAAATACTCCACTATGTTCTTTGTGTCCTGGTGTAAAACAGTCTGGAAAAACTCACTACTTGTCAAGAGTCTTGATTAGGTCTCCTCTCCTATGATTTTTTTTTTTTTTGAACCGTTATTATTGTAAAGCAGCCCTCATAGTTTGGCGAGCACACATGCCCAACTCTGTATAAATGAGCAGTCTCTCCGCCTTGCTGGATTTTCAGCATCTCTGCACATTTTTCCACAGTGAACCTGCCCAGAAATTTTTGCGGGTTCTTGTCGTATAAAAGAGGAAAAAGAAAAAAAGTGATTTTCTCCCAGTTGTTTGCTGCTCGTGGTAACCAAGTGTATCATCTTCAGGTGTGTGTGTGTGTGTGTGCTGGGGGGGGACAATTTCTTCAGACAATTTGAGCAATCTCCCTGGATTGGCTCTGATACCTTCGCACAGATGCGTCACAAGCCTGTGGAGTTTGGGACTGAACTCTCAAATGGATCTGAAAGGACCCCAGGAGATGTGTTTTAAGGACGACCATGCTCCAGGTTCGAGAATCCCATACATCACAACATTCCTAGTTTGGGCTGAGTGCCATAAAACTTTCATAGTGATGAACCTCAAGAACGAGGCTCAGCCCCTGTAAGACCTTGGCAAAGCTCCTGCACCCAGGTTCTGTTGGTATAATCCTGCTATGATTTGAATGAACTCCTGATAACTTCTTGGTGGGAAATAAGGCCTTTGCTAAATCTCTGAGACTATAAACCACATCCAGAGCCATAATATGAAGAACATTTGAGACCACAGTGAATCATCCACAGCACTGGAATCTACTGCTCACTTATAAGAACAAGAATGTTTCTGCTAATTCTTTGAGCTTCAGGAGTTATGCAACTCTGAGAAGTATACATGGTTCCAGTAATATCCTTTGGACCAAGCCCAGATCTACACCCAAAATGCTGAGACTGTGGCGAGACCCAAGTGGTCTATACTCATAATATAACTAACATCACCAACATGCTGTATTTTCGCATTAAAGATCGGGCCAGAATTCTGTGTGTTTGATTACTGTTACTGAATGTCAGGTTATTATTTTTTCCAGATATAGTCTAAGTTAATTTTAAATTAATGACACAAGTATATCTTATTTTTCGATCTAGTATGTTTTAGCTGAAGATTTACTAACATTTAATGTCACATGTCAGATTTATGGAAACATCCCTTTATCCTCTAATCGCTTATTTTGGAGAGGGCTGTGGGGAGGGAGGTATGGAGCCTATCGCAGGCAGCATAAAGGTACACAGTAAGGGTATACCCTGGATGGGGCTCCAGGCCATTACAGAACACACTCTCAAACTATGGGCAATTTAGGGACACCGATTCTCCTGTTTGCATGTCTTTGGACTGAACTTTCAGCTTAAGTTGAGAAGACTCAACTCGATATTTTGAGTTCTCAACTTTTCTTTCTTTTATAGTGTAAAGCATCTAACTTTTCGATGTTCTGTTTCCACACACAAAATGAAATGAAAATATTTCCAGGCACACTAAATAAAAAGGGCTATTGAAATGGCCTCACCGACACAGAGCTGATCTTAAACTGAAAGGCAAAACATTTTATATTACAGGCCTTTTTTCTCATGCTTCTCACCACACTAGTATTCCTTTCCAGGACTATTCTACTTTCCCAGAAGCCTTTGTGTCTGAGATAAATGTGAGGTTTTCTTTGGTTTATGGGTAAAGGGGATGACTGATCTGAGCAGGCAGTAACGGGCGCAGGGGTGCGGCCTTTTGCTCCTCCGGGACACGGTTAGGATGTCAGCTGGCCCCCGCCTTGCCGTGCTGGTACTTTTCCACTCGCCCTTTCAGAACATGGGAGGGCCTGGCCAGGCCCTGGAGACTAGCATGGAGCTGAACAGAACTGGGTCACTCCAGGCCTCGGACCCACTCTCTGGGTGCTGAGCAGCCGGAAAAACAGAAATGCAAACACACTTGGGCTTTCGTCCTGTGCCTTTCCCCAAAGGTCAGCATAACGCAGCTGTGCTTTAACGCAAATAACCGCCATTAATAAAACGAAACGCCTTGCTCTTATAGCAAAACCCATCTATTCTCCAACTGCTTATCCTTTACAAAAGTGAGCCTGGAGCAAATCCCAAGAAGCACAGGGATTCAGTAGGCGATGCAGGATGCCTCATACACCAACTCAGACAATTTAGAGATACTAATTCAGGTTTGTGGACTGCTGGAGGAAACCAGAGCCCCCAGAGAAAAGCCACACAAACTGGGGGTGAACATGCAAACTCCATATATACTGAGGGAAGCGGGAATCAAGCCCACAACCCTGGAGGCGTGAGGCTACAGAGATACCCACTGAGCCACAGCGCCACCTCCAGGCAAGTGCACCGTAGTGTGACTCGTACCTTTGCAGAGCATGTCACTCAGACACTGGACAGTGCGCAGGAGATTCCGTTGGAAGACGTTTCCAAATACAGCGATCCAGTGCTTCGTATAGCATCGCAGGAGGTCACACAGGGTCCAAGGGGGCTTCACAAGCACAATCTGGGGGAGATGCGAGACAGACCACAGCACAACCTCAGTAGGAACCAGGGTTTCCTCACTGTATTTGCAGACTCAACTACTGCAATCGTCTATCAATCCTATAAGGAGCGACAGAGTGTTTACCTCCTCCCACAGATCGCCATAGGCAACCTTCATCTCCTTCATCAGCACCTTTGACAGCACCTCCTGCAGGGCATCCTCCAGCACGGAAACGCAGATGCCGAGCTCATAGGAACCGACTGCAGCCGTCTTCCTCCCCGTCTCAAAGCCTCTGTTCCCAGCTGTTAACAGCACATTTAAAAAAAACAAAAAAAAAAACAGCTGAAGAGTACAATAGCAACGACACTTCTGTCCCACAGCATGCGGCCGTGCGGTAAGAGGTTTTAGAAATGCGGGTGAAACATGCCTGGAGGCAGCAGAAGCTCTGCTGAACGAAAGCAGAGCACCATCTAGGCTTAAAAGAATGAGCAAGACATCGGATAGAAAAGTCTCAACAGCAAAAGGAAAATATAGCATAACATTAAAACCAGTTTTCTGGGCAATGGAGCAGGAGCTGCAATGTGAAGTAGGCTTGGGCAGCATAATGGTGTACCCCGGATTTTAGCCCCAAAGTATTATTTTAACATCCCCAAAAATACAGGCGCTCCGCTTTCTATTGAACTGATACAGAGATGCTGTATTGAGGCGATTTATTGTAAGGAAGAACATCGTGCATACAAATAAAGTTCTGAAATCTAAAGTTGCCACTTTAAAAGTAGTTTCTTAATGATGAAAAAAACTTATTTAAAATGAAAAAAATTTAATAGAACAGAGAGAACAACAGAAGAATTATTTGGAAGAAGTAAAGAAATACTTTTCTTATGGTGCCCATTTGCTTGCAGGACTAATATTTAATACGATACGCAGTGACCTTTTTCTGACCTTTCTGACTGACCTTTCTCTGCTGGCGGGGGGCCCCAGGAACTCGGCCAGCCACTG
This sequence comes from Brevimyrus niger, assembly GCA_015164015.2. Lineage (NCBI taxonomy): Eukaryota > Metazoa > Chordata > Actinopteri > Osteoglossiformes > Mormyridae > Brevimyrus > Brevimyrus niger. Next base: position 15,045,692 of record JAABNY020000032.1, read on the forward strand.
GCCTGGATGCCGCATTTGACCCTCCCAACCTCAGCCTCCAGGTCATCCTTGCTCAGAGCTCTGACCCCGCTCAGTATGGCCTTGCTGCACAGGTTCTTGTCGTTGCTGCGCAGCACACGATTGAAAAACAGAACAAACGAAAAAAAAATGACTCATCACTTGCAAGCCATTAACAGAGGCCGGCATACAGAAAGCCTTTAGGGTTGTTACAAGACACACAGATCGGGCATAAAAGCCACTTAACATTCATATTAAACAATGGTAATGAGCACAAAATGTCACTGTTGTATTATACCGAGACCAAAACCTACGTGCAGAGAATAAGAGTGCCCCCTGGGTATATATCCTGGTACTGCAGACAGCACTGCAGTACTCGGTCATCATTATTCTCCGCATTAAGCATATCTGAAAGCAAAGAGAGCAGCTTGATTACAAGGTCGTCTTACCTTAATTGATACCTTTACACATTCAGTTTAACCCTCACCTTCCACACTGACTCATTCTCTCTCATGCCAACACAGCAATCCCTCAATAAGGAAGATCCTTCACCCGCCGGCTCGCCAAAGAGGACACTTTACCCTCTTCACTAATGTGCTACACAGGGCAGCTAGACACCATTGCAGATCTCTAACATTTTCATATATTGAGGGACATTTAAAAAGTTATCAGGCATTAGAAAACATTCCCACAGTGATGCAGGATTTTAATTTATGGGTGATGCGTGGCTCTCCGAGTCAGAAGTTTAAACTGCACCCAGAAGGTCACTGGTTCAGATCCTAAATGCAGCAGAGTTCAGGCCTTGTGTAAGGCCAAAAACTCCAACTACCTTGAGATTTAAAAGCCTTGCTCAATAAATTGTAATGGATAAATAACCCTGCACTTTGACCCATGTATGCGTCTTTGTGGGTCTCTTCTACCTTTAAGTTGCCCAGAATAGGCTCCAGGCCTCCTCCACAAAACTAGACGGATGGGCAACGAAAGGACAAAACCATAAAATGGCAAGTTCATGTGTTATAAATGTATTCAAAGGGGGAACTTCTGTGTTGAGGGAAGTAGTGGCGTCAATCTGCTGAAGCCTCTAACCTTGAGACCTTCCTGTCTCCACCCCATGTCCTCCCTGTCAACCTCATTCACCTAGCTGATGTGATTTCTCCCCAGGAATACATATTACCACTTCTGTTCCATCCTCCATATTGCTTGCCCTGATGCCAGCATAGTAGTGAATTGGTCCTGCTGCTTCTCATGAATAACCATATTTAAAGAGCACATTGAGGTCTGTTTATATTAGGAAGTGTCTGAGGAAAAGCTCCACCAAAAAAGTGACATTTTTAAGCTCTGTTCCTCATTACACATCTTCCACTCAGGCATCTGAAGTAAAACTTTTGCTCACACCCTGAATCCGTAGAATACCAACTCAGTGATGGCACCAAAAAGTATTTTCCATTTATTCCAGATGTATAGGAGTCACAGAAATTGTTAGTATTTTCCTCAACCTGCTATTGACGCCTGCCATACCAATTTCTGTGTCTACCACTTGTATTATATCATTTTCTACTCCATCCCAGTTTGCCATTAACCCTGGAGACATTCTAAGGAATGATGCCCTCTCCTGGTGAAAATCCAATTCATGTTATCTAATTTTTTAAAAAACTTTTACAGTACAGTCATTCCTCAAGATAAGCACATTTGACATTCGTGGTTTCATTTCTTTGCGAGTTAGCCGTGAACAATAAAATGAGAATATTTATGGAGCTTGCCAGAAGATCGTAGAAACTCACAGATGACACGTAAGCCAACGATAATACTGAAAATGATTTGAACCACATAAAAACACGATATATATAAATATTAGTCATGTATTTGCTAGTGTAAATACATATTATATCTTTAATATTCTAAGAATCAGATTTAGTACGCTTCACATCTTTGTCTCATCAAACCAGCCTGAGCATATGTTAGTTGCCTTTGTGCCTGTGGAATGTTGTGGTTCTCACAGTAATTTTAAAATTTTTCAGTGCCATTATTTTCCATTTGTAATAATGGGTCCACAACATAGTGTTCCTAGTGCATACAGCAGTACCTTTGTACACACAGGGTCATAAATTAGATGGTTTATATATACTGTTGGTGATTTGGTTCTTATATGAAGAGAATATTTTATTTTCTGCTTGGACTAAGAAGCCACAATGATACAGCCCTGCCTGCAATCTCCTCTTTACGGCTTGAGCAGCGCGCACACACACACACACACGCGCACACCAAGTGTTAGGGCAGTAAGCACAGAGGAATACTTTTTCAGGGCAATTATAGGGCCTTAACTGAGAGTCGGATTACTGTGTAATTCAGAGATACTATTGCCTAAGGATTTCCAGAACATTTTCTCTCTACCTATTTCACCTGGGACAAATTTAAAAGCAAGTGGTGCTCCCTGTCTCACCAGCCAAGACTGGGGAAAAAAACAGCCCAGACTGGGAAGAAGAGTGGGCAACTGGGCATTCCTTATCTCACTATCCAAGGCTGGGAAGGAGTATGACAGAAGATGACACCTCTGATAAAAGCAATTTATGGCAGAGTCTATGCATTCTAGATCTATTAACATTCCTCAGTCTCATTTTCTACCACACTGTATAAAATGTCTGGATTGGAAATGACAAAGCAATTTAATGTTCATAGTGTACAGCACAGTCCTGTTGACAATAAAGGGTCGATTGCAAGTAAACAAAGCACGGTACTTTCTGGAGTTGATCCTCGACTTAGCGTGCAGCATCGCACCAAATTAACGTGGAACCTTGATACCCATTGCAACCAACTTAGTCGTAGAAAAAAACCTCAACCTATAGACTAAAAAAAACCTGCAACCGACTCAAAGAATCAGCTGCTGCCCTCTACAGGATATCAAATGAAATCCTCCTGATATGTTGTAACCACCACATGAAGTATTCTGACCCATTATAGCACACTGCAAACTAGAGCTGATCAATAACCGCTAACATAAGGGTCCCAATTATTTTGTACAATAAAATAATGTCATGAACACTTGCATTTTTGTTGTACAATTCTAAACAGAAGACTAACCTTTTTCACATTGTGTGTCAGTCTGTAGTACATGTTCACATAGTTCATTCAAAATGAGTTCCACATTGCATTCCATTCACATTGAGTGTAGACATTAAATGGTGAAAGCAAATTAAAATGAAACACATAGCATCCAAAGCAAAGAAGCATAATTACCAGGAAAGACAAACAGCTTGCAAACTAGCAATGTTAACCGTTTCTTTTCAAAATGTTCTTTAAGCTTGGCTCTTTGCGTTTGCTAGGGGTGTAATGGTAAACAAAATTAAGGATTCAGTACAAACTTCAGTTTTGGGTTCACTGTTAGCTGCAATTTCAGTATAGAATCTTAATAATCAATGAAACATCACGCTAGAGAGCTAAAGATAATTTAATAGTCAACTGGTTATAGCATCATGCTTACTGTGAACAATTTATCATAATTAACAAAATCATGTTTTTAAGAATATTCAGAAACGTATTTTATTGGTGAAAAAAAAAAACTTGGTGCCGCAGGTAAGGGTGAAACTGAAGTTTACAGAGTAACTTCTAACTCATGATTGCATCATCACGACTGCATCATCAGCCAAACAGCTGCCTGACACGCAACAAGAGGAAGGAATTCGTATTGTGGAGGAGATTTCGCATAACAGCCAAAAGAGGTCACATGTTATTTATGAGCTTAATAATTTCACGTTTTATTTTAGGTCAATTGCATTTATTAGCATGTTTATTTCGTCCAAATATTTTAATGACAGCTTTAAGTTTATATTTAAGTTATTAACACATGATATGGGGCATAATTTATTGTTACAAGTAATTGCCACAAAAGCTTTTGTTATTTCCATTGTTGGAGGAACAACGGTAGTTAGTCTTGATATCCTAGAAGGAACTGTAATGGCGCGTCTTCAGCTTTGGCTTAGAGAACATATCATACCAACAAGTCCGCAACTTAGCTAGCACCTGCATACTAAATCAGCAAGCGGACTGCAACCGAATAACCCAAACAGACTTTCATCATTCAGGATAGCACTTTATTATGAGTTGATGTTAAAGATGCATAAGGATTTGCAGGGATCCTTTATCCCAAATCTTTTGATTGTGAATGAGCACATCACACAGTATCAGGTGAAATTTTGAAATGTTAAGGTTCACACCTCTGGTGTTAAACAATAGAGAAATGTTCAAGAATATTATTACAAAGAGCACAGGCTAATAAGTCTTATGGCTAAAAATGCAGGCCTGCTCGGAGACGGAGCCAGCACTCACCGGCTGTCTTCGCGGCCTGCTGCATGGACTGGCCCCACAGCCGCGGCTCCTGGTTCTTCAGGCAGCTGTAAATGTAGTGGACGGCGGGGGCCGCCTTGCACGCCACATTGTTGGACAGCTTTCCGTTCTTCAGCGCATCCAGCTCCTGCATGACCACCCAGGGGATCAGGATGATGGGGAATCCTACAGCTGGTGGACAACAAGCATGTTTCACTATGAATGTGGGGGGGGGATGAGGCACACCCATGTTTTCCTGGGGAAGGGGACCACAGAAGCCATGTTCTATACAACAAACTGGGTTCAAATTCAGGAGAAAAAAGCCTCCAGAGAGCAACTTCTGGGACATTTTTTACGATGCAGCAAATTATGCAGCTAAGCTTCAGCTGGACACTTCTAGGAAGCACTGGACTCAACCTTAATGCCCTGTACCTCCAAGGCCAAGCGATTTCATTTTCTTGACAAAGTCCAGGTGACTGAGGAGGATGTTGGTGTCAAGGACGATGAGAGGTTCATGCAGGATTTCCACTTTATCTGCCATTTCAGGAACAAATACACAGGCACACGTTTGCAAAGAGAAGAGACTCAACCTCAAAAATACAGGACAAACATAAGAATGGAGCTTCCCCTCGTCATACGGTTCATGAAAGAGCATAGAAATCACATTAAAAAGCACTGATATTTAAAGAAAATGATTTGGCACTAGAAGGGATCTCACTTGAAGATGAACTGGTGAACTCCTCCGACAGGTCGATGTCCATGGCGGTCAGCTCCCCGTAGCTCTCCACCGTGTTGACCCGCAGCTCATTCTGAGTCCGGGCTCGGTGCAGCTCCTCCACCACCTGGGTCTAAAACACATACACAAAACCGGGGATGCAAGTGGGCACACACACTACAGTATGCAAGTGATTGCAGTATTATTATTAGGTAATACTGTATGATGATTATCCACCCATCCATCTTCGATACCCGTTTGTGCTATGTGGGGTCACAGGAGTCCAGAGCCTATCCCTGAAACTACAGGCTAAACACAAGGGATAGCCCAAGACTGGGCCCCAAACCATCACGGTAGGGCTGGACAACATTGGGGCAAAAAAATATAAAAATAAAAATCACATCATAACATTTGAAAGTGTTGCGATTAATACTGCAAAAATTATTAAACGAATAAGATTAAATTTACCTGAAACGAACTACAGCCAGATAGAACTCATCTACCAATAGAATGTGTCAAACAAGTGCCGGTAATTGCTGTGAGTCAGATACAAAGCAGTACCGACAAATTACTTGTTTTTGCTAAATATCGTCTCTACGGAACACAAAATATTTTTATGCAGCAGAAGGCGAATGACCTTTGGTGACCAGGTCTTGTTCTCATTTGTCTTCCTCGCTAATTTTTGTCAAATATTTCACAAATATGCCACACTGTGCATGAGGGAGTCCGACAGCAAAAACAAAACGTGGCTCAAACTGTTTTAAAATTCACCTGGTTTGCACCTATCCCAGTAAATCTGGGGGTAAGTAGAGCACAACTGAAGATTTTAATTAATTTATTTATTAACTAATCAGATAAAGTAAGAAAAATAAAATGTTACTATAAAGAGTGGAGAATTTTCCCAATCACACCTTTACTTAGAAAAAACAGAACAGCACACCGTATTACGCTAAAACTCAGGATTTCCAATTGTATACTTAAGTATTTACAGTAAACTTGGCATTTTGAGTGCATTCACTTGCACATACAAAACAAACAAGTTTAAGTACTGAATATGCGTTTTGAGTCTCACGGTAGGTTATATGGAGGAAAAGTAAGGCATGACCAGGTGAGTAAAGGAGGGTTGTGAAGGGGCTGAAATGTGCAAAAATAGAATCAGTAATAAATTAATAGTCATTACTAATTAGTAATATATAATGAATTTATGGACAGTCATTTAAAAAGTGTTAGATGAAGTATTTATAGTTGGCCTACCTTTTCAAGATGACCCATCCCACTATCCACCCCATGTCATTGTCCATCGCCCAGCCATAGTGTATAATGTGCAATGTCAAAATTAATACTGCACATTGTACAGCTCTATTAAGAATGATTGTGACTGATGTTTCACTGTGCATAGAGCCTGCATGTCACTCCCTAGTAACAAACTAAATTATATTGAATAGACTTCTCTTAAAGATTAGTCATAGAAAATGACCTTTTGTGTCAAGCTGCAAGAAAGTAGTAGCATGATGTGACTGATATAATTTGCCTTATGTGACACACATTCCTGTGATGTCATTATTGCACATCGTCATGACGATGTTGAAATGATAAACGGTGCAGCCCTACATCACAGAACTATTAGTGTTACCGTTGGTACCTCCTGATCATTGTTGGAGGCTTCAGTGGTCCTAGGAAAAACTCTGTGACGTCTTTTCTGCAGCAAAGCACACGAAAAATACACATATGAATAAACACATGACTCAAATGATTACATACAGCGAAATGATTCCAAAAGGTAAATAGTAGCCAAATGTGAAGTAATGCTTGACTACAGGAAACAGGAAGAATTGCCACCGCTCCTACCAGTGAGTCAGTGTTGTGAGCCCTTTCTGGCACTTCCGGACGAGGGGGGCTTTCCTTTTGCCGCCCCTTTGACGATGGACTGGCTTTGGGCCATCTCTTTACTGCGTCTTTCATACCCAGAAGTGCATGTTTTGCTACTGTCCTGTCTGTATAAGGGGGGCATTCAGATTCCAAGGCACCAGTGCTTGTTTTGACGCCTTTGTTTTCATGTCTGCTTAAGAGCCGTTCACAGATTACATGACTGCCTTGCACCATGTTTGTCTTCTTCTGTATTTTGAATCTGATGGGTTGGATTGGTTTAGAACATGGTGTCTTTTCTCGGCTGCTCCCTGACAGCTCTGGGCCCTTTCTGCCCTGGCTTGCTGGCCTGTATGTGTCTGCACCACTGTAGGTACCAGGCTGCTGGCGTGGAGAGTGTCTGGTGGAATCACTGGCTCTCTTTTTATGATGATGTGGGCTTGGGCTTTCCACCTCTGACCCAGATCTTTTCTTCAGGTTATACCTTTCCGGCTTCTGGTCACTTTCCTGGTGGCTGAAGCGGTCACCGGACGATTCCCCGCTAGTCTGCCTCTTGCTGAACTTCCTGCTTTCCTCGCTTGAACACTTGGACACATCCAGACCAGACGAAACCAACTTGGATGAGCAACTCTGAGAGATGTGGGGCAACTGGCTCAGGTCACCCCCTGCATTACACCTCGAGCCTCTCTCTCCACTTTGCAACAGGCTCGATCTCCCCAGTTTGTAAACAGGCTTTTTGTAGACTCTCTCCTTCCCCTGGCTGAGGTTCTCCCCGCTGATACTCGATAAGGAGGGACTGTCTCGCAGCAGTTTGCTTTGGCCTTCATCACGCATGCGCCTGTGAAATGATACAAACGCATGGGTTAGAGTTATTTTTATACTATAATATGTTAACATCCGCATTATGTGGAGAATGATCGACTTTGGAAATACAAAAGCATCCAAAACAGATGCCCTGTAACCGAAGACGAAGACGATTTCTTTATTAAATTCTCATGCACAAGGTCCCCCAGACAGCCACCACAGGAACCTCCTCCCCTGACAAAGTGATCATTAAACACAGTGGGAGTGGTTTATCGTACATAACTCTGTTAATCTGTTCTAAATCGGGTTTCCTCAATCCTCCTCCTCAAACTACTGCTTCCCGGTGTTATTAAAATCATAATTACTCATACAGTTCAATTAATTAATGCAAGTACTTATGTTTTTTACCATATGTGTGGGACAAATTAGAATCTCCAGTATAAATATAATTTTGTATCCATGCAGGACCAGGGTCTCATGCCTTTTTCTCATTTCCTATTTTCCCATCTCTTGGAACATCCACAGTGTACTTTCACCCCGCATTCTGCTGCCTCAGCCTTCCCCATGTTCCTGTCTGAGCAAGGACTTTCAGAAATACATACACAGACCAACAAGTCAAGCCATACCCGTAGTCCCATCATGCACTTCTTTTCCAGGCCTCCTTTCCCATTATTCTACCACAATTTTTAAGGAATAATAAACAAAGCTGAAATATATTAAGGTCATAGGCAGCCATGACTGTTGAGTTTTCCAAGCAACAGGAAAATAAGTGCAAATGAATGCAGCTTGAAGTTGTTTGTAATGTGTTCTCAATGAGACACTTTAGACAAGTGTCAGCTAAATAAAAATAAATAAAGTTATGCAACTTGTGAACACGGAAAGTGAGGGAATGATTCAATAAAGCTGTAACTAATCGAAACGAGAACTGACTGGTGCGCCAGCAGGGCAGGGTGACCTAATCGAGACAGGCAGAGGGAGCAGACAGAGAACGTAAGCGGCCATTACTTATCTTTAGCCTTCCCAAAGAACAAATACTAACAGACTAACTAGAGCAAATGTCAAACATGTGGTTGTCACGTAAATGGAAGGTACAGTGAGAGGGGCAATATGCCCAAAAGGGCTATAAAAGGGACAGAGCTGATACATATGGGTGACCTTCTTCCTGTACATGCTAAATAGTCGCTCCCTGATTGCAATATGTCGGAGAATAAACTGGTGACCCGCAACTTCTCCATGTCTCAGCTGTGAATCTCTTCTCATCATCGGACTCGGCGGAGGGCGACTCAAACAACTGAGAGCAGATTCACATTTCTACATGGTAATGAACAGTCACTAGGGCTTCTGGAGATTCCCTGTGCCTTATGATCAGTATGCATCTTTTGTACCTAATAATTTGTTTATTTTAAGAAGTGCTGAACAAATATATACAGCTAGTAAAATATGCAGTGGGTGGTCTGCCTGGGTCCTTCCTGCTAATGCTTGCCACCCAAGTATAGTATTGTATTTGACATGCACCTTGTAGGGTATGGGGTTGAACCCCACCACATTAAGCGGGTGGCCTGACCACTAGATGTCTGTACCCCAAAACTGGAATTTTAAGTTAGCATGATAACTTGTTGGATTTAATGTAGGCAGGGCTGAATGTAAGTGAACAAAGATAAAGTCCATTTAAGCTGGAATACCTGAAAACCGGCAAGTTATGCAGGTAAAAAAAAATCAGGTGGTGAACACCTAGCCCGAGAATGTGAAAGACAAGAGTTTTCGTGAATGTAAAATCTCACATAGTGACATAGGAGCAAAAAAAGACACCATTATTCACATCCCTATAGTAGATAGGAGTATCACTGGTTAGGGAAAAAATAAATTAAAATGAATTCAATAAGGAATAAATTTAATTAAAAAAAATAAAATTAAATAGGCACATCATAATTTATCTAAATATCTTGTCTGAATATAAAATGACTGTCATTCTCACCTGAACTGACTGGCGCTCTGGCACTCCTCCTCACCGACTTTGGCTTTCTTTTTGGTGTGGTCCTTCATGTAGGATGACTGAAAAGTTTAAATATAACATTATGCTGATAGTGTATAATTAAATATTTCAGCCATAAGCATAAAAAAACACAAAGGGGTGTTTCAGAGTACTGGGGTAAAGCCGAAGGGATATTTGTTTATTTATTCCCAACAAGACTGATACACGCTGACAAAACCAGGGTGAGCATATTTTGCCCTGCCAAAAAATGGGGCATCTGGGGCAGGACCCAAAGGGAAGCGTCAAAGCAACGCAAACATGAACACAAAGTAATCCGACAGAAGACAGCAAATACTAACGTGAAACAAAGCAAAAACACAGACATTTCAGTCATTTTTAGATCCCAGAAAAGAAGACAAGTCCAGGAAGAATAAAATGTATGGTCACCCCAGACAAAACAAATTCGTGATAAATTTACCAATTCGGCATCTTCTTTAGAAGATGACGGTGACACCTTTTTCTCCTTTCGCTTCTTCTTTTTGGAAGATTTCTTCATTTTCAAAACAATTCCCTTAAAAAAAAACAATAACTAATAACCTAAATATTTTAATATAGCCCAGCAAGGTTAGGAAGTATGTGCAATAACGTTTTTCTCCAGGATATTCGGTATCATTCAAATACAAACTTTTTATACAAACATAGTGCACTGGATAAGCAGCAGAAAGATGGGTTTTGTTAAAAGTACAGGTATTTGCCGTGACAGCCCTCACCAGTAGCTTATCATGTTTTCACTGAAAATAGAAAGTATCCGACAATATTACAACAAACATGTCACGCAATGACGTTCCATAAACCTGCTGTTTAGCTAATTGCTCAGCTAGGTACTTGGCTAACTTGCTGTCTGACGTTTTCGGTCAAGCTAATTCATTAGCTAATTAGGATACTAATATGTATTAATATTCCTAGATCCTACTGTTAAATCTAACATTTTACTGGACTGTAAGAATTTAAATGGATTCGTAAAGTCCCCCATCGGACAACAAACCAAATACAAGGAAATTGACTGACCCCAACAACTGGTACCCGGTTATAAACACACATCCGGGTAACGCTGCTGGACGAGTCACGTGATGATGAGTGACTCGCGCCGTGGCATTGCTCTGAACCTGCGCGGCAGCGACAAGCGCATCCAATTGGCGACAATTGTCCTGTCATAATTGCACTTATTTTCATCCAGATTGCTAAGAATCCTTTAAGCAAAGTTGTTTAGCACCCTTTTGTTTCGGCTCTTTATATAAATATCATGATTTTGAACCCAAATTGGATATGTTATATTACTTGTGAATTTTCTGTATTATTATTTGCACTATATAGAGATATATACAAGTCCACATGACATATACAAGTCCATGTCTTATACAGGATGAATCCCCCCCCCCATAAATTTTAATAAATAATGCATTTGAAGACTGTACTCAAATGACTACTTTACTTTTTCAATCTTGTTAGAAGGAATAATAATAATGATCTACGAGGTAATTTAATAGGATTTAAAAAATTTTTTGGGAGAACATATAGACATTGCAGTATTTAAAATTGCAGTATTTGCTCATACTTTAAAATAAAACTTAGAATATATTATAAATATAATATATTTAGAATATAATAAAATATGTAAAATCCTCAGTTATTTTAATTAATTTAACCAAATCAATAACTAATAATACGTGTATAACATATTTTCTATGTAAACTGCTTTGTATCCACATTCCTACTTATTGTTGCTTTACGCAGAGTACGTAGAGTGGAAAGCGCAAATACGAATTTTACTCTAGTTTAGTAAAATGGCGGAGCAAAAGGAAGAAGACGCTATTCAACTACATCAGGAGGCCGTCGATAAAAATAGTAAGCAAACGGATTGTTCTGCACGTTTCATGTTAATTAAATTGATCGTTTTTAAGCAACAAAGCATACAGGTTTTTTATCATGTGGCGTCTTCTGTTAATTTTTCTCGCATTCGACTTTTTAGCGGCTATCGTGGTTGAGGGCCTCATCACGGAGCTCCGCAATAGGACCTAGTTCGTATATAATTACAATCACGTAATATATTCATTTTTGAAAATAATTTTATTCTCAAGTAGCAATTTGATTTATAGTTATGCATTTTTCGAATGACTAAATCTCTTGCCAGTTTTAATTCCCACTTAATTTGAATTTTATAGGAGCCTTGGTCTTACCGTGGAGCTCTGCGGGAGGACCGTCTTAGTTCCGAACATGTTCGGTTTCGTGCTTCCGTCCATCGATTTCGTTTGCGCAACATAAACTGCATTTATAACTAACGTTTCTGTACAATATAAGTAGTATCCCCAGTAAATCAGGCGCCACGATGATGACTTTATCCTGTTAAATGTCTCACTACTTATAACGTTAACACTAACAAATAATTGACTTTAGAATGCAATGTAACACATCGAAATCGACATTTTTCCCAATTTCTGCAACATTGCACGGAAGGTGTCGTGCGTTTTATGGTTTCCGTAAAAGAAACCAAATAAAACTACATCTCGGTTCTAAAAAACACTGTAAATACAATCCGAATGCTGCAGCGGCGTTCCTGTAACGGTGTGTCCTCACTTGTGCTACGAAACGTCTAAACTATTTTTTCCAACTTTTGTATTCCTCAAATAACTAGTTCGACTGTTATAATTTCCGAAAGCCAGGTTTCATTTCCGAGACCAATAAATACTGTCGCGTTTTTTTTTCTGTTGGCGATGGAGGTCCTCAAGGCATAGCGATCAACCCGGAGGAAAAGAGCAAAGATCTGGTCGATATTCCTGCTACACCAGCCAGTGGCGCAAAAACGGAGTCATCTTCTGACAATGAGAGGAACGCGTCCGTGTCTTCCTCTGGTAAAGAGAGCAGTTATTTATTAAAGAGAGCAGATATTTATTTTTCCGTGTGTACACCCTGCATACGATGTGAAGCCCATAAACGGTATTAAATGGATCATGATTTAACTATATTATGTGGCCATTTCAGAGAGACATGTATCGATTCAGACTGAGTTGGAGGGCCTGGAAAAGCTGGTAGACCTTAATGGAGGCAAGTAAAGAGTACTATCTGACACGGTCTCTGATTATAGGCTACAGTACTGCTGTCACATGTTGCCTATCTTTTCTGCTTTGTGTGCAGCTGGCAGAAAGAACTGCCCACTTTGTCCAGAGGAAAAGTTCAAAGCTTGTTACAGTCACAAACTAAGGCGCCACCTACAGAACCTACACTGGAAGGTCTACGCGGAATTTGAAGGTATAAATCCCAGCCTTCAATGTTTTTTTCCCTCCATTTACCAGTGTATTTTGAATTATTACCAGTAGTGAATCTTTAGTATTGGGATTTTGTTGTCACTGTCACTTGTTCTAAATGTATGAATTTTAATATCAAGTGACAATCGTCTGGTTGTTCAGGTCAGAGAATGTGCATCTGCCACCTGCCCTGCAGACAGCTGAAGCCCAGCCCCAATGGAGACCAGGTGAGGTCCCAAGAGGTCCCCCCACCGATCCATCCTGTCTGCCGTACTTTCCTGTAAATCACTCTTCATATCCTGTTTAAACTTCAAGGGGCTGGGCACTCAGTTATTGCATAGCTGGTAAGGAATGACTAGTTCTGTTACAATTGTTTGGTAGGCCACTGGTCGGTTGGTAGCCCATTATCACTGCGTGGTTTGCTCAGTGACCATTGCCCGCAAGACTGACATGATCAGCCACCTCAAGCGCCACGTGAACAAGGGCGAGACTGAGGCCAGCTACACTGGGAGCGCGGAGGTGCCTTTTGAGGATCCAGGCAAGTCCCGCATCACTGCCATTAAAACCTTGCTCTCCTCTCCTCTTTCACCATAGCCTCCTGTTTAGGAGGTCTAAGTCCAGAGAAGAACCTACTGGTTCTGTATTTGCAGAACTCTTATGTACGGCTTACAGAACCACATCATTAAACATATAATGCAATGTTATCCACAAAGGGCCAGTGTGTGTGCGGGTTTTCGCTGCAACTCCCTAATTAGATTACTAATTAGAGGACTGATTGGCTGAAGAGTCCTCACACCTGGGTTTGAACAGCTGACTTGCAGGTTATCCCAAAAACCTGCATACACACCACCCTTTGCGGATAAGATTGGCCACCCCTGATATAATGTATAAATACGTGAACTTTAAAACTCAAAGCTGTGTGAATTTTATTACCATAACCCATTTAGCAATACAAAATATTTCTTTTGGTTTTTAGATTTATAATAATCGTAATATTTTTTTCTTGTCAGTTCCTTCTGGACAGACCTATGAAATTATGAAAGAATTAGGGACCAACGTTCAACTCCTTCCGAACTACAGCACCCCGCAGAAAAGCGACACCTACTTCAACCGGAAAATGAAAATGAACAGGTCTTGAGGGGCAGTACACATATGGCCTAATTGATTGTTAAACTTCATAGGTTTTTTTACGAGAGGGAGATTTGAACTTGACTCTTGGCCTTGCGGTTTTAGTTTGTTTCAGAAGGTCAGATTAATGGGTTCAGAATAGTTTTTTGAGAGTTTGAGCAAGCGTTTTACTTCTGTACCCAGAAGGCATTTTATTCTATTGTTTATACGCTCCGAGCAGTGACTGCATTGTTGTGATGTCCTTCTGCAGACAGCTTGTGTTCTGCTCGTTGGCAGTTCTGGCAGGAGAGAGAAACCCTCTCGAGTGTCTCGATGCTTTTGGTGCCACAGGTAAGTTCTATACAGCATGTCCCAGGCTCATAGTTCTGCAGGTTTTTTTTTTTTTTTAATTTTTTGGTCCTCAAACTCTTTGTCACTACGAAGAGGTAAGACGGTATGTTCTAGCAGCTGTATGACATCATTCAGCTGACAGGGCAGAGTAGGTGAATCAGAGGGTGGAATGATGAGTGTGAGCGCACCCAGCAGATTGTGTCCCCGCCCCGTTCACTGCAGGCATCATGGGTCTACAGTGGGCTAAGCATCTTCGCAACTCGGTCAAGGTGACCATCAATGACATCAACGAGACCTGCGTTAAAATGATCCGGGAAAACTGCCACCTCAACAACATCCGAGTGGAAGGCAATCGAGGGTCCCGGCACGCCGACGACGGCGGCAATGCCAAAGATGCGCCCGTCGCGTCGGTGGAGGTCGTCAAGATGGACGCCAATGTCGTAATGCACTTGCGCCCTTTCGACTACATGTGAGTAGGGTGGCCACGGGATGGGTTAGGGCTGCTGTCACAGAAACCACGGTGATGGTTAACAAAAAAAGCAATTAAAAATTGAAAAGCAAATGTGCAGACTTAACAATAGTATTATTCAGTTTCTACCAGATCTGCTCCACACGGTTTGACTGCACCGTGAGCTAGTTATCCTAACAATTAATGGCACCTTTGGGCACCACTCGTTTACTGGGTCTAACACATTTCTCGATCCTGACAATTCCTCTAAATATCCATACTACTATCTCTGGAGTTAATTGGATTCTTCTCCTCATTATAATAGTGAGTACTCAGTGCCTCTGGGAGAAATCTTACTGTTGGAGTGTATGGGCTTGGCCCCAGTACTAGAAATTTACAAACCTCGCATACACAGCGCATGCCTTCCCCACATATACCAAGACTCCAGTCGCGCTTATATTCTCGTCATTCGATCGCTCATTCGGACAGACTTTTTGTTCACTCGTTCATCAGACGCCACGCTGTCTGATTCCCTGCCCCAGCGCACCGTGGGTATGACGCGTGCCCGTCACAAGTCTGCTGGGCTCTCGGGCATTGTGACCCACACGAAATGCAGTAGTCGGCTGCCCAAGCACAAACAGACAGCTAGCCAGTGACTTCTGCCGTCTGTACACAGAACCTTGCACGGATTCCCCTTAAACGATAATCGGAAGGAATTCACTTACTGCGGTCTCTGCTGAACCAGGAGGGGTTTCCCGAAGCTTGTCCCAGGGTCTCAGCTTAGCAAATGATTATTTCCTGTTAGTCAGTTATTTTCTCACTCACTCAATACCTTGACCCTCCATTCATGTGAAACGCTCTCTCTCTCCTGTCTTCACCCTTGGGTAGTTGCCCTGGTAACTATCATTATCTGCTCGTTCTGCACCTCCTCTGCATGCCATGTGCTCTTGCTGTAAAACATCTTTCCTCTCTTTTCTCAAGCCACACTGGGTCATTGTGCCCTGAAATATATTCTTATTATTTCAGAGATACTTTTACTCAACTTAATTTAACTTAAACTACTAAAATGTATAGATTTTCTACATTTGCATGTTACTCACTTAACACTTACTAAAAATACAGACAATATTCTTTTCTAACGAATAATTTTACAGTGCGATCACAATTGGAGTACCTTTATTAATGGGAATGTTGTGTCTTTGACTTATCAAAGCAACCTCCAGCAGTTGTAAAAGCAGAGAAAATTTGAGGCATTTTTTCTACTATTACATTAAATGCTGCTGTTTTGTGGGATGAAACGGTTAACTAGTGCATTTAGAGTTAAGGAAACTTGTTTTATTTGTCTTTCATTTATAGTTGTTCACGCAGTTTTCCGATACTTAACGAATAAAACGGCAGTTCATGAAATAAATGGAAAAGTGGTAAAAACTCATGGTTTGCAGGAACTCGAGTGTAAACCACTCAAACCTATTAATTTCAAACTTATCACCCACATGAATCACTGGCTTAAAAGTGACTCCTATCTGATCAGGTATCGCAAACAAACCGGGAGAAAGAGAAGAAACAATCTACTCAAAAATTAAGGGTTTGTTATGCTCTAGGATCTTCATGTGAAATATTTATTATTATTGATGTTGCTTCTGTTTTTTCGATTCATATTTATCCATCTTCCTCACTCATGTATTTAAATTTAAAAAAGGATGAAAAATGAATGCAGTGCATTTTTAAAGTGATGTTCTTGAAATGACCTATAATGCTGGTGGCTGCAGACACCTGGACCCCTTTGGGACAGCAGTGAACTACCTAGATGCGGCCTTTCGGAACGTGCGCAACCTGGGCATCGTATCGGTGACTTCCACCGACACGGGGTCGCTGTACTCCAAGGCCCCGAACGTCACCCTGCGGCACTACGGCTGCCAGATCGTGAGGACCGAGTACTACAAGGAGCTGGCCGCACGCATGGTCGTCGCTACGGTGGCAAGGTGCTGCAAACTCGAGGGCGATTTTCTTGGTCAGTGTGTCATAGTCTTGGGGGAAACTCAGTTTAGGTTAGCGCGGTGCTTGTTTAGTCTTTGTGTTGTAGGTTTGGGAATACATGTTTGTTTGGCGCGTCGCTTGTTTGGTTAGTTTAGTTGTAGTCTTAAGAGAAATGTTTGTTTGATTAGTGCTTTTTTAGTTAGGTCAGTGCTTTGTGGTGGCTTTTGGAGGAATGTTTGTTTGGTCAAAGCCTTGTTGTTTTAGGGAAATGTTTGTGTTTTTAGTGATTACAGTTTAGACTTAAGGGGAATTAGCCTACAGCTTTAAGATTTCAATACATTAAAATATTTCAAATAAGATGCATGACTCATGGGTGCTACTGTAAATTTGCATTTGTTTGTTTGGTCTGCTCTTATTTTCGCCTCACACCCCAGTAGGTTCGTCAGCTGAGTTATGGCAGGTGGTGGATCCTAGGCCAGGAGCCTGACGTGTTCTGTCCCCCTCGGCAGGGCGGCCGCGCGCTGCAACAAGGGAATAGAGGTGCTGCTGGCCGTCGCCGTCGAGCACTTCGTCCTGGTGGTGGTGCGGCTCCTGCGGGGCCCCACGCAGGCCGACGAGGCAGCAAAGAAGATACGGCAGCTCCTGCACTGCCAGTGGTGTGAAGAGAGGGTCTTCCTGAAGCCCGGGAGCATGGTGGAAGGTCAGACCTGGGAGGGGGGGGGGGGGCTCTCTGCACTGTGGCAGTTAGCCAATGCGACAGATTGCCTGAATAGAGGGGTGAGGGGCTCTGCTATAGTCTGTCTGATCTATCTATCCATACGCCCAACGCCCATGCTCTGTATGCCGTCCCACAGCAAGTTCCTCGGGCTTTACCATTGGCTATCTTGGCAAAGGTCAAAGGTCGTCACTCCTGCTCTCCTGATTTGCCCGTTCCTAGAGAGCCTATACAGACAGCTACCCTGCAGCTGCCACGGGAGCATGCCGGGAAAGACGGCTGTGGAGCTGGGTCCTCTCTGGTAAGCATCGGCCTGCCCTTGATATTCCCTCGACATGGGTGTGGGGGGGCTGGGGTAGGGGTAGGTGTCCCATCTATGTTTGTTTGATCTCTCTTCCCCTTCTCCAGGGCAGGCCCCCTTTTCAACACGGGCTTCCTCCGCCGCATGCTGGCCGCAGCCGTGCAGTACAGCATGGATGACGTGCAGCCGCTGGTGAAGACGCTCATCTGCGAGTCGGAGTGCACCACCCTCAAGTCCTTCTCCGTCCACGGCCCCACCCTGCACGCCAATCAGGGTGCGCTGCTGCATGGCGGCCGGCGGCGGCGTGCAGCCCCCCCGCCGTTAGCTTCATGACAACATGTTTTGATTTGTGTTTTATGAAAAATCGCAGTTTCTCCTCCCCTTTTCAGTGGAATGCGGTGTGGTCATTAAAACGGTACAGAAGGCAGAGGACACGGCCTCAGCGGACCAATCAGGTGATTTCATGGAGAAATATAGTGGCATTTCCCCGTTTGAGGAAGAGCTGTTCTGCGCAGCGAATCATTGCATTACCTCATTGCAGAGTTTGAGTGCCTTTATGGCGCCCTCTACAGTCATTGGTGGATGTGACTGTAGGTCCCTGAGCCAGGGAATCGGTTCTTTAGCACAGGCGGCCAATCCAATCAGGTCGGTGGTAGGAGATCGTGTTTTGTGCACGTAATTGGACGGTCTGCGCCGTAGGGAAGAGGAAGACGACTGAGGAGTCCGGGAACGTGCTGAAGAAAGCAAAGTCGGAGACGCCGATGGAGCAGCACCCGGCGTTCTATTACAGCATCCACCGGCACAGCATCCGCGGCATGAACATGCCCAAGTGAGCGTTACCCCCCTCAACTGCACTCCGACACAGTGAAGCAAACAAAACACTTCACTAAAACATTACCTGCAAGGGGAGTAAATTCAGCCCAGTGTTAGTTTAAACAGAATCATAAATCCAGCATTCCATCTCTTGAATATGAAACTATCACGTAATTTATTTATTTCAAATTTGTTATAATCGTTATATGATGTCCAGCTCACATTCAGCTAAATTCTCTGGTCTGGGTGCTGTTTGCCCTCAAAGGTCAATTCTCTTTATTTGCTGGTTTGCAGGGAGGCGCGTCTCCAGTCTAAGTCGTTGTATTTACTCGTCGGCAGGTTGAACAAATTTCTCCAGTACCTGACAGAGGCAGGATTCCGGGTCAGCCGGACCCACTTCGACCCGACGGGGGTGCGCACTGACGCCACCCTGAGCCAGTTCAAGGCAGTGCTGACCAAGTACAGCGTGCCCACCTACTCCGCCACGCAGGTGGGGGCCCGCAGCCTGAGTGTCGACGAGTGCTGCCGGCCCGTGGAGTGACAACCCCCCTCCCCTTCCCCCAGGGTGACCTTGCGTGGCCCCGAGATGATGAACACATTCTTACTGCACTGATACTTTCCCTTTATTGTGATTTTTATTTTTTATAACATTTCTTCTTTTAAAGTGCTGTAGCTTACCAGCCTTTTTTAAAGAGGTCTTTCGCTTTTTATTCTTTGCATCGCAAAGACCAAACACTGTTTTGGAACCGCAGCCCAGAGGCTCTCTCTGATTGCGCCCAGAGTGTCCCCATGCTTTCGGAGGCTGGTGGCCCCCCACCCCTACTGGGTCTCCCAACACAGAGACCGAAGGCTCAGCTTGAGCCCTTCCTCTTAGGAGTGAGCTGTGAGGAACCCAACTCATTTTATTGCTATGGAGACTGGATGGGGTCCTGCTATATTACTTGGTTATATGGTAATTTTAGAAAGATACATTAAACATGGACGTAAAATACATGGTGATATTTGAAGCTGGGAAGCGTACTGTTATTGCATTGGTATCACATGACGCCTTTTCCCTATAATAGGGGTGTCGTGGTGGTTTTGTGGTTGTAACTGTGGCCTCACACCTCCAGACTGTGTGCTTGTGGGTTTCCTCTCACCTCAGAATCATGGTTCAGGTGAATTTGTGCCCCTCCAGTTGTGCCTGCCAACATCGGCCTTCCTTAACCTGCACTAGAAAGACCAATGGATCATTCTTGTGCAGCGTTTAAAATTAATACACCACCGTTAAACTGTTCTATTTCATAAACAGAAAGCAGCTCTCAAAAGCCGGACGGCTACGTCCTTCAAAGTGAAGATTGGGCATTTCAGAAACATTTGCTACAGATGTTACCTTGAAAAATACCTAGGGTCTATATTATAGTGCACATTATCACATTAACATACAAACTGGGTAACTTAGTACTTTCTGGGTTTTCACTCATTTTAAGTTAAACTGTGTGGTAAGGCAGGATTTTTTTCCCCTGAACTGGGAGAGGGCAAAATTGTGGGCCGTCTGCGGATCCCCAAGGGCTGGTTCGGGACACACTGGTACGGCAGTCAAATTGGATTTGGCTGTTAAATAGGAATATGACCTTTTTTCCCTATATAGATTATGTGGAAATTATAAAATCCATTGGCATGAATTGCATTGATTTCAACTGCGCACTGCACGCACTGCACACTGCAACTCTCAGTGCAGCTTCTGTTTAAGTCAAACTCTTACAGCCTATTTTTTTTTTGCTGAAATACGTGCACCGCTTTGCCCGCCACAGGCAGAGTTTGGTCGTACAATACCACAGGGCAACGCTCAACCACCAGCTAGTTACTTTGAAATTGGTCGTAAATTTCACATGTTCAGTTACTGCTGTTTTAGGTCTGTTTCTTTCTATACATGCTGTGTACATCACAGCATATCCATCTTTAGTGGTCAAGCACACACATTCATATAAATAAAGCCAGTGACATCCTACCTGATTCTGGGGCTGTGAGTAACCTGTCAGCCTGCTGTTCAATTAACAGGGGATGGGTAAGAGGTAAATGAGATATATCAGATTTCGACAACCCATTCTCCCTTCTAATGCTTGAACAGTGTCCAAAATAAAGGATTAATTCTTGTAGGCTATTCGGTTTTACAGACACGTTTCAGCACTACGCTATCTTCAGCGTGGTAGGATACTGAATATGGCATAGTGCCCAAAAGCGTCTGTCATTTGACATGCCTTCAATAAATCGATGAGAGTATATGCACATTTTTTTATCAAGTCTTTAATTAACTTGCACCCAAATATCTAGCTGAATTGGAAGTTGAATACACCTGGTCTCCTGTAGGTACACTAAAAATCTCGGCCTCACCTATTGCACGCATTTCAGGGAACCTGTAAGGCAGGGGGAACCTGTTCCACGGAGAGCCAGTGTGGGTGCGGGTTTTTGGGATGACCGCGCCGTCAGCCAATAATAAAAATTGTTCTCAACTCCAATCCTGGAGACCCACTGTGATTGGCTGATTGAGGGGGTTATCCCAAAAACCCGCACCGGCCCTTCATGGGTCAGGTTCCCACCCCTCCTGTAAGGCAAAGCCGGTTGTATTTAATGTTTCTGTATTAATAATTTAATTGAAAAGCTGCTTTGTCACTGACCTGATCGGCCCACACCCATCTGGTTATGGGTAGGCCCACACATCACTGCCCAGATTATGTGGATTTTTTTTTTAAAGCAAGCATTCAGCTAGAACAATATATTCATGATTCTTCTTAATTATAATTCCTCACTGAAATATATTGTAATGCACACTGACTAATTAAAGTCGACTCGTAGGTCTCCGTCACGTTTCAGAGGGCAACCCTATTGTGTGGCGTTAGTGCAGGTGTGGGGAACCTGAGGGCCTCTGGGTTTTTGGGATGAGAGTCCCCCCCCCGACCAGGGTAAACAGCTAAGTGGTGGAGGAATCTAAGCAAGAAAAACTGTCTGTTGTACATGTTTTTAATGTTTTTCCATTAGCTATTGTTGTGTACATATCCCGCCCCCCCCCTCCCCCCCCCCCCCCCACCCCACACACCCCTCACCCACAAAAAACCACAC
>JAABNY020000032.1:15067488-15083202 GCA_015164015.2 Brevimyrus niger
GATGTTGTTTCTTAGAACGTTTTTGGTTACCAACCCCCCCCCCCCCACCCAAACATGAACAACAACCTCTTGTTATCCAAAACCTCAAAACGCAGAATCAAACATGCTGTAATTAATAGGTATATATACCTGTAAGGTGTTTTTTTTTCTGAAATTCACCCTTTCAAATCAGTCTCAATGTTTTTCAAGGATGACCAACACCTGTGGAACAGCAGGTTTTTACCCTTTTTTGACTTTACAAAAATTCATGTTATGAAGTAAGTCAGTTAATATGAAAAATAAGCACATATTACACAGTGAAGATCAGGCGTATCTTCAAAAAAAAAAAAAAAACTATGGCAATTCCTTTCATGGTGAAGCCAGAGGAAAGCCACCTGCCACGCCATCCAAATCAAATCTCTGAACGATTTATCCCTTTGTACATTTTTTAAAATCACACAAATTGCACAACAAACAACCAAAACCAAACCTGCTTCCTTCAGTACCTACTACCCATATGCTGTAGAAACAGACATCATGAAGACACAGATAAAGGGTTAGGGAGGGTGGAGAGAGAGAGGGAGAAAAGGCTGGTAGGAGAGCTTGATCCTGTGAGAATAGCAGCTACTGTATGAAGGAAAATATTTTCTAACAAAAAAAAGTGCATTATTTGAACATGAAATCATTTTCCTACAGAAATATTCAACACTGGTACATACAAAAAAAAAAAAAAAAAAAAAAAAAAAGGGACAGCCACAGTTAGTCAGAAACAGCTGCTTCTGAAATGAACAGATCCGAAGGGGACGGAGAGAGAGAGAGCGAGGGGGACAGCTGTCAGTCTGTCTGGCCCTTCCCACAGGAAAAAGACTATTTGTGTTCTTTGGTGGGGGCAAAGTAGAGCTCCATCGGCTTGTTGACCTTCCAGTACTTCTCGCTGACGAGCTCCAGGGAAAAGGATCCATTCAGAACCTGCATTGGAACGACAAGCTGGATCAGAACAGGACTGAGCACAATCTGGGCTCCGTTTGTCCAACATGAAGCTACTGACCCAGATTCATCTCTATATGACAGTCATGGGCAGTAATTATGGAGGGTTGTAGCCCCAGAACAATCAAAACCAGCCAATACAAACCACTGAGCTCCTTAGAATGGGTGGAGACCTCAAGCCCCCAGTGCTCAACCCAACATAATGACAGGTGCAAAAGTTTCATGCAAGTTAACTGATTTCAGTAAAGGGGTTATTTTAAAATTTGTATTTTACACAGAAGACTTTCATTAAAGCCAAAACACAACTGATTAAGTAGGGTCAGTCAGTCCTTGGATTAGGGTCTTGTTAAAGGGCCCAATGGTAAAAGCACTCCATAGGCCGTGAGACTCCAACCAGCGCTTTCCAGATCACAGATACGGCATCTTAACCCACTGAGCCACATGTCGCCCAGACGAAATGACAGATAAAGGTGTCGTTTCATGTCCTGTACTGGTTAACTGATGTAATGTGATGGGCTACAAAGTAACCGGGCAACTTCCGCCGAGCAACTCTCATTCCATTCAGCTTCAAACCGCGAGGAGTCGTCGTGTCACGGGGCCGCGGTCGGTGAGCGTACCGTGAACTGGCTGTTGGTGGTGGGGATGTAGATGGTGTACTGCTTCTCACTGGCCGCCTCCACGTTGATGGGGCTGGCATCCCCGTTTTTGCGGAGCTCCTCCAGCGCCAGCCGCACGGCCAGGTACTTGGACAGGTGGTCCACCGTGGCATTTCCCGAGGTCTTGATGTACCTGGGCACGAATTCGACACTGAAGCAGGTTACTGATAAGTGATGCTGCACACTCAAAGACCGAACAGCATAAGGTGGTCTAGAATTTTAAAACTCCCTTAGCTACAAAATTTCTGAATGAACAGAAAAGTGCCAGAAATTCAAGGGAGGAAGGGGAGAAGACTGAACAGGATGGCATTGTGGGTAACGGGTCGCTCACCTCGTCTGCGCCGCGTCGTCCTTGTCCATCAGTGTCGGGTGAGGCCGGAAGACCAGCTCGATCTCACTGGCTCCCTCCAGGGCTGCGTCCCCGGCACCGTTCTCCGCAGCGTTGTCCATATCCAACCCCGAGTCGTCCGAGGTCTTGGCGCGCTTAATGCTGGGGCCGGCCTCCTGGTTGCTGTGCACCGACGCATTGCTGCAGTGGGAGCTGTCGCCGTTGTCCTCCGCGCCGCTGCCATTCTCTATCTGATGCTTCTTCCCCCTCTGCAGCCTGCGGGGGGGGCAAGTACATCAGTAAAGTCCATGATAACACCTCTGCCATGCTTGGAGGGTCCCGTCAGTTCTGTCAAATTTGTTCTTCATGGGAAGTGATGTCATCACAGGGTTTAAAAAAATAGATTAGATTGGACTAGATTGGATTAGCAGACCGACTGAGCGACAGTTCGATCCTCAGCTGCCAGATTGTTTCGTCACAGCGTCAGAAACATGGTGGGGAGGCATCCTGTTCTACAGATTAAAAGGTGGCAACCCTGCCCCTTAAGGACCAAATTCTAAATGACATCATCTGTTTGTCGTCATTCGTACCAGTACAGGTACATTGGAATGCTGCATTCTCCATATCCTAGCTAGCTTTCTCTCCATTTAAAACACACACAAACACACACACGCAGTTTAGAGCAAGGCTTGGGGTCCGAGGGCAGAGGCATGTTTTTTTTATTTTTTTTTTATGACGGAGGTTGTTCAAAGGCACAGAGTATTAACCCGCTGAGCACAACATTGACGGCGATTTTAGCAGACTGAGCCCAATTGCAGTTAAGTATGGATTTTCCTTATAAATAGATTTGGGAATAAACAAGATAAACAAACTATTGAGACAGTAACTGAGTGAGGCTCTTCACCTTTGCATGGCCTGGATCTTGAGGCCCTCCTCGATGCTGTGACTGAGGGCTTGCTGGTTGTTGTGCTTGCTGATGCGGGCCAGGACCCTCTCCTGGTGCGCTTCGTACTCATCCCTGCTCGGGTAAATCTTGCTGATTAAGGCGTCGAAGTTGGGATCGGGCCGCAGGGAGCGCTTCGACACTAGTTTCTTCCTGCAGGTCGGACACTCCTTGTTCCTAGAAAGGTAGAGAGCGTCGGCTCAGGTGGCAAGAGACGGGAGACAGTGTTCCTCTCCCAGCCGAATACAAAAACAGGGCACCTCAAATCCACACATGCGGCCCAAGCGCCTGATCAATAATCTGCTGAAAACAGAGCTTCTCAAAAAGCAATGCCCATCTTTCCTTTGCCAAGAAGTAACTTCCTGTCCTTAATATGTGTGAGCAGAGCCATCCTGTCACAGAACTGCTTCAGATTTATCAGATATTTACCCACACAAAATGTAACATAAATGAACATGTCATAATTAAATAGGAAATGCTAAGAGTCCATAGCTGGGCTGCATAGTGTAGACAGTGGCCTGAATAAGCAGACAATCCCATGCAAGGTCTAGAAGGAGGTACAGTTTAACACGATGGCCCACAATCCAAACAATCCATCAGTAACCCCTTTACCCATGAAGGATGAAGTGATCCAACATTTCCTAAGTCAGGGAACAGCCAGAGATAGAGGTAAAGCTGCAGAGCAACAATGAACTGAGTGGAGAGTCACCGATCCGCCTGACCAACATCTTGGAAACAAAGCCCACGCAGACACAATGAGAGCCCACGAGCGGCACTAAACGCAACAGGCAGCTGCAAGCTACGCTACCCACTTAGTGCTGATAAGCCCCTCATATTACAGTAACAACGCAGGTGGAGTTCACTTATAAATCGCCAAGTCAACACTAAAAGCAAGGAAAAAATGCTAAAAAGAACCAAAACATCTTAACGTCTTAATTCCCAGAAGAAATCACAACTTTTGAAATATAAACTTGGGGACAAAAATAATGTTAATGCGCCAATAAACACTGTATTTGAGGACTTTCTAGAAGATTCTAAAGCAGACCTAGTTTGCGAGCAGGGATCCTCTACTGTGTCAGGCCAATGTCAAGAACTCCACCATTAAAATGCAGGGGGGCGAGTCCAATTCAACAAACAAAACAGATAAAAGAGAATGAAAATAGGGGAGGGTGATGGGACATGTAGGTTTTTCGGGTTGTTTTGGGAATCTGCATTTCCTCCCTGTAAGTGGTTATGGAAGATTGCGGGATTGTAAAATTCAGAGGGAATTTTAAAATGAACAAACATTATAAAATTTGGGGGGGGGGCATGATGGAGACAGAGACAGACAGACAGGCAGAGAGAGACAGACAGACAGACAAACAGCCGGGCAGTGAGAGAATGAGAGAGAGAGAGAGAGAGAGAGAGAGAGAGAGAGAGAGACAGCCAGGCAGAGAAATAGAGAGATAGACAGTCAGACACTGAGCATGGAGAGACAGAGAGCTGGGAACTCCTGCTCACCCGGACCGCAGTGCAGTTATGATGCAGTCAGCGCAGAAGCGGTGTAGACACTCCTTAGTGGTCATGGTGTTCTTCAGCATGTCCAGGCAGATGGGGCACATGAGCTCGCTGTGCAGGCTGCGGGGCGACACGGCGATCTCCAATCCATCTGTGATGGCCTCCTACCAAAGGGGATGCCACAGGTCATCGCAAAACACCCCAGTCTGCACCCACCATATCACACATCCTATTCAGGATCAGTTGTTACCGTTGCTAACGACCAACCCATAACGCTGCATTAATTGCTTAGGAGGTACAATCTGATCAACAATATATTAAAAGTTTACAAGCCTATTCAACCAGGCATGAAGCGAAATTCCACGCAACAAACTTCCCTTGCCTTAATTGTAAGTGCATGCTTTTGTGCAGATCTATGTTATGCTCACGCACAGAAGACATGCATTTCGGGAGCCGTCTTGACGTTGGGGGTCTTACCTGCGGGGTCCTCTGCAGCTCGTAGAGGCTTAGTTCCCACGTCTTACTCAGGGGCTGCACCCCGTTCGCTTGCACGGTCTGGGTCATGCTTTCGAACTGCAAAGAGGTCACGTGTGTTTACGTGAGAAACATTCTTTGCAAATTATACAAGTACTTCAAGACTCAAAACTGTAGCAGAAGGGAATACGCGGGTTGACGGCGATGACACAACTTTCAAATATCTGTAATTATAAACGCGCTTCTGCTTGCTGGGACATGCGGTGTCCACCCATTTCTGGACATAAACAAAAACACGTTATTGCTATATCATTGTCATTTCAACTGCTGCTCAGCGCCAGGCGCCCATACTCCTACATAAACATGCCAGCGCCGTCCACCCCTAACATATGTTTTTCGCAAATGCAAATATGGAAATCTTGTTAGAACCATGTTTATGAGCGAATCTTTTGCTATCTGAACACTTTGCATTCGTATTCCCGTCGTCTTTGTGTGCCTGGGATCGGCGATACATCTGTACAAGGCATAGCGTTGCAAAAAAAGAGAAAGGAAAAAAATAATGCATTCAAGCTTTCTGTTTCAAACGTCAATTTCCCATCCGATAATGCGATTTCTTTCACCAAACGAGGGAACACAGATCCAACTAACCTTAGTTTAAATTCTGTGCTGTCATCTATTGAAAAGAAAAACAATAATTTATATAGCGATGGTGGACGAACGTACAAGGGTATATCGCGGCTCCATAAATAAAAGCGCAGTCGCCGTCT
Source organism: Brevimyrus niger (assembly GCA_015164015.2). Classification (NCBI taxonomy): domain Eukaryota; kingdom Metazoa; phylum Chordata; class Actinopteri; order Osteoglossiformes; family Mormyridae; genus Brevimyrus; species Brevimyrus niger. Next base: position 15,073,120 of record JAABNY020000032.1, read on the forward strand.
GATCGCAGCTAAAAAGAAACAATCACCCACTAATAGAAATGGAGACCCGTTTGGTGAGCCAAGCACCGAACTTAGACCCAAAAACGGCGATAAAAAGCAGATGGGGGCCGCGTACTTACATTTTGAGCGGCGCCGACACGCTGCAGCGCACCTCTCTCAGGGCTCAATATGGCGATCGGCGGCTACGCAATGGAGTTCGGGAAACGCGGGGAGATGCATATTCATTACCCTCCGCAAGCCAGCGCTTTCAACAAGACCGTTTTGTTTTTAAACGACTCAAGTGAAATGCGGGCGGTTTTCTTGTAGTTTGTGTAGATTTTCATGCAAACATATAGACTACTTTTAAAAAATAATTCTGGAATTCGTAAATTTTGAAATAATGACTAGTAAAACAATTCAAGAAATTATTTCATAAATTTATCATAGGTGAAAGTAATAATAAAAATATATTATAAAAAAATATAAAAAATAATAATAAAGAAATTGAGGATTTAACAAACATGGTGGTATAATAAGTATACGTCTAATGTTGGCTTTATTTTTTTTAAGATGCTTTGTTTGGAAAATTGCGCGTCGATCATTAACCCTAATTCCCAACATTTCCAAAAGCGTAATAAAATTTTAGTTTTATTCCAGTTTTGCCACAACGCACAGTAGGCTGTTCTTCACGCGCAGTTCGGAAGTTATGCTGCTGTTTCAGTGTATCTAGTCCATTAAATACCAGAAGATTTTATGAGGACAAGATATTTTCACGAAGCATTGATTGTAGACATCGAAAGGCTAACGATCGGCGGTTGGGAATGAAAGTGCGCAAACAAGCGCTTCATCCGTCTCACCCGGGACTGCCGCACCCCACCTCCTCCCCATCATTTAGTGACAGGCAGTGGGTCGGAAGATTTCAGTGAGACGCTCTCACCAAATGAAACACTTGATACGAGAAAACCAGCAAGTAAGAGTGTTTCCCCCGAACCGATTTTACACTATGGGAGTATCCTCCTCCAGTCTCCTGGATGAAAATAAAACCAACTATATCCGAGGTAATTCTCTTTTCGTACTGTGAGTAAGTAAACGTTCACAAGACACGCTACTGTGTCGTTCTTGATTAACACAAGCAATTCAGTTGCTGAAACAATTAATTGGACGGAATAGCTGGATTATTTGCAATATCGTATATATTGTTTTTGTTCGGTAGTTAAAAAATATAATCGGGATCTCGCAAACTTTTTCATTTTGTTCATCTTGAATCAGAATTCGTCCACAGAAACGCTTTTAACGAATATAGAATGTGACGTTTTATGACTTGCAATGTCAGTCTGTAATCCGTCCTGAAATGAATGCCAAGGTTTCTTTTCTGCTATATATTAAACTGAAAGACCCATCACTTCGCATTGCTGAAATGGCATTTCAGTATTATTTTTCAATAAAATATTTCACCAAACAAAACCACATTAACTCTTCTAATGCTCAACTTTTTATAGTCTAACTATAGGCTATGGCAGACTTTCCGTGAAGTTATTAACACGTCGAAAATCTTGCGCGTATAGGATGCCTCACGTTTAGTTAAGTTCGGATGAAATACGAATCAGAGCGAAACAAAAATGGGGTGCGGGATAATACAGATGGAGGTGAATCTATAAGGAGACCGAAAATGATTACACCGTCCTTTTTCACAACCTCGAACAGGTTTGCTCTAAGCCGAAGTTTCTTCATTTTAATTAGTTACAGAAAATGGAACGATATCATCGCCTCAGTATGGAGTCCTTCAGATGTAAGGCATGTAGTTTTAATGCCATGATCTCATCGTAGTCGTTAAAATACAAATTTGGTTCTTTCAGAAATACATATAATATCATTTAAAACAAGCAATCTTTTAATTATTTATTATGGTGCTTATGAAAAATAAGGGGATTCGCAGTGGATATGTGCGACATTAAAAAAGACATATTGTAGTTCTAGAATAATTCATTTTTAGATAAATGTAAATATACACGACATGCAAGTTGTAAGATAAAAATGTAATTCTTGGATTCTATGACGTTGTGTTCTTCAATTGTTGTTCAATTATCGCCATGCCAAGCTTTAATTAGGCTTAATTGCCCTTTATTTAGTAACACCTGTTCTTGGTGTTTCTGCACCACCTCAGAGATACAATGAAGGTTAGTCAGAGTTTGACAGTGACTCGGTAATGAACATGCATGCATTGCCAGCTGGGATTGTCTATGAGGTGGGAATGTGTAACTCCCAGGGAAGTGTGCATGAGTAATTCATTTTTAAAATGGAACGTCACGCCCACGGAGTATTGCACACACATCTCACTTTGTTTGGGGAGCAAAACCCGACGTCAGATGAGTGACACGTCCAGGAATGGAGCTAAAAATGAAGGATTTCCGCCATGGTGCGCTGAATTGGTGCCTTGTGATTTCGGCGTCGCAGGCTTCCTGGGCAAGTCTGTTTAGCTCCATTGGGGTATGACATATTTAAACTGTGCCATCTAAAGTATACACTGAGTATACTGAGCACTCCTTGTGAAATTCCAAAACGTAGGTCTAAATGAGCATCTAAAGCCACAGATGACACCTACTCGTGAGGGCGTATTCAGAGGAAAAAGAAAGTTATAAGGAACAACCTGTTATTGTTAGAGTTGGCAGACTGTAAGCCTGAGTCCGCTTGGGGTTTGCTTTAAATGTGTCTAAAGCCACATGGAAATTTTAAAGAGTCGTCCAGAATTCTTCTATTAAAAGTATTACATTTACTCAGATTCACACCGGGACGTTGGAAAATGGCTCGACCAGGTTTTAACGCATCGCAGACGTTTGCTGCAAACTGCACGTGCATCGTGGCCCGCTAGCTAATAAATGTGCTCTTAATTAAAACTGCATAGTGGATGTTTCCCCTGTTGCATGATGTCATTTATTTTATTGGTTACATAACAAGGGGTTTTTGGCCAAGGCTTCTCTTTAGGGGCTGTTATTCTTGTCTATTTACATCTACAGTATGTAAGGGATCGGGGGAATCTGTAATGTGAGTATCGTGATAACCTTGTCAATCGCTATGGTTTAGACCAGGTACTAAATCAATCCAAGATAACAATAACAAACGGTGAACCTCTATTTAAAAAAAAACAGTTTGTGACGAGTGTGCATTTTAAAACATACGTAAATGCTGCATGCAGTCAACAGCTTAGGCAAACAAATACGCGACTCGCTTTTGGAAGCAGCTTCCATCAGTATACAGAATTACCTGGATTAACGGCCGCGCGTGACTGTTTAGGCCCAAGAAGCCACAATGCAAATTGCTGGCCTCCCTAACGTCTCTTAGAGCAAATTCTTCAAACAATCACATTTTCCTGGCACTGTGTTTTGGGGACAATCCTGTACCTCACTTCCATGGAAACAATTTTTTTCTTCTTGACAAGGGCTTTGCAGAAGATTTGGGCTTTTATTGTGAAGCATTCAGCATTCATATTTTACTGGAACCTTCAGTTCGTCTTGGATTGTTTTTTTTTTTTTTTTTTTTTTTAGTTTTTGTTTAGTTATATTTAAATAGACTGGTTTAAACAGACCAGAGTTAGCAGACCTCTCAAGTCTCACGCATTTTGCATGAGTCTCACGCATTCAGATATGACTGTCCCACACACACAAGTTTTCTCATGCATCCACAATCAAAAGCAAGTTTGCAAACAACAACAGCATACAATTACTACATGCAACTAGTAAATGCATTGCTGACTTGTAATCAAAAGAATAATGCTTTAGAATTATGTATCTTTTGTCTTCTGTCATTTAATTGGCTGAAAAAATGGCCTGAAATCAACCAGTTTGAAAGAAATCCTCAGAACTAGGGAATATTTGTGATTTTCAGAAGCCCCATTATGGCAACCCCCCAAAAAGCCAATTCTCCAGTAAGATTTAGCCAGCGCCCCGGCAAACTGGCACAGCACCCTTGGCGAGCCTGAGTTACACAGTTAATAGGAGCCCTGGGCATTTACACTGTGCTCTGTGATCTACACGAGTGACACAAGCTTTTTAACAGTCAGAATATCACACGTCATAATTTGTCACAGTGATTCTCACTGCAGCCTTACAGTTCATTAGCAATCTTCACTGTGTTCTTAATACAAATCAAATATACAGAACGACACATATTGGCAGCTGTATTTACTCTCTGTTGCAGTTAAGTATGAAACCACTTGCATATTTAACCTGTTCATCTTAGGGATTGCCACCGCTATTGCTTCTATTCAGGACAAAAAAGGTTCCAAGGAGATTAAGAATGAAAACCTTACAGAACAAAGTCCACTTCCTGGAAAAAAAACTGAAGGTTTAGTTTTTGAAAAGAGAAAATTCCTTCCCAGCTAATTATATTGCGTTTTGGTAACTGTAAGCATACAATGATAGTCCTCATGCAGGGATAAAATTACTGGCAAGAAACCACTTTTAAGTGAAAAAGCCAATCGGATCTAGGAATTCCCTTGTGCTGAGAGCTGAGATTCTTGCTGGATGCATATTTGGCATGGAGAACAGGACTGATTCCCCATGAGCCTCTCGCGGTATGGGTGGAGGAGATAAGCCGTCCAACAGAATGTCATCATGTCTTGGACCTCAGCATAATCAGATAAACAGGCAAACCACTGGATTAACAGTTTAACTACATGTATAAAAATATGGCTTTATTTATGTTATTACCAGTTCTTTAAAACAGGCTGGTATACATGAAAAAAGATTTCAATGATATTCAATTTGTTTTTACTGTGTCTGTTGAAAATGATGTCATTGAGGTATCAGCATTGCATTGTTGCTAGAAGCTGAAATAATATATAATTTCTTCACATTTTTGGTTTTTGAATGTCTGGTTTGTCAAATCCGCTTCCTCAAGGATCCCCAGTCAGTCTGCATTTTTGCTCCAATTCAGCTCCCCACAGGCCTGTACCACGTGTTCTTAACTGGTCATCCTTGATTGTTTGGTTCAGGTTTACTGGGAAGGAGCAAAGATATGGACTGCCTGGGTGTCCCCAAGGACTGAGCTGAGAAGCACTGGCTTAAAGAATGAATTCCCATTTTGGGCTTTTTTTTTTCTTGTTGATCACATTCGGTAGATGCCTATGCAGCATTCCACAGTGATGCAGTACTTTGTGTAACCTTCTCCTTGTGGCCCTCTGGAGACCCTGGGTGAAAACGTCAGTCGATTTCAAAATACCATTCCTCTCTCAAAAAGACACTGAATGTGGTACTGCAGAACTGTCCACGAATTACCATATTAAAAGTACATATCATATCCAGGATCCTAATCAAATTGAATGTATCAAATGTGCAACAGTGCAGCCTACAGCAGTAGATGCAGGAAATGTGATGAGTTTCCCTGAGAGCTTCCTATAGAGGTAAAACGTAAGATGAAGGATAAAGAAAACATAAATTAAAATAATAAAGGGGAAAAAATAGAAATATGTAAAAACTGCAAGGTGGTCATATGAATAACCTGTCCAGCCTGTGAGCAGAAGCTGAGTTGACTCTGCATGACTAATCCTAGCATAGCTACATTCATGAAAATGATGGCTAAAAAGACACTAGATATGATCGATATTGGTAACATAGATGTAGCCCATTGGCACTACTTGACTTAGAGGTTAATTTGTGTAATGTGTGTAACAAAAAACTGATATGATGCTTCAGCAGCAGTGCAGGTTGTGGTGTAAATATGCTATGCTGATTTTCACGTAGCATTTCACCCCAAAGCCGTTGATATTTGAACATTTAGGGAACATGAGTACAATTAATACATAAATTAACGTATTATATAACAGGAATGAGTGCTTCTTGCCTGTCTGCTGAGAAGTTCACTGCATTTTGGCTTTCGTTTCTGAAGGACATTTTGAGGTAGACTGAGGCAGCTTAGGCTGAGCTACACGGATTTCCAATCAGGGGCTGTTGGAAGTAGGTAATACTCCCCTCAGATTTCAGAACCTGTGTGTATTTTCCAGACAGAGCAAAAAAAAAAACTTTCACAGTCTGCTTAGCTGGCCAGAACTGGACCCTATTCTGACCATAATCTGTTTGAAAGCTGTCACGTCTGGGTGTGTGGGAGACTGAAAACACCTGTCAGGAAAGGTTAAGCTCGTGATTTTCTCCTATTAGATACAAAATGGGAACAGAAGAACTGGACTGAAGCTAATCAGAAGCATGTGACTTGCGTCATTTGATAACAAATAGCTGTTAGTCTAAGGATTCAGAAAATTTTACGTAACTGTTGAAGTAATTTGATTTGTTTTTTATTGAATCACTTCCAATATGTACTGTTTAAAAGGCTTGGAAATAAATTGTACAATTGAAAGGTATGTATCTGCTGTTGTACCATCATTAATTTTGCCACTAATTGCTAGTCTATGTTAATCCACAGACATACCCACTTTTAGCGTCAGTTTAGGTTAATAACCTGCTCCGTTACAGTAGTGGGACTGGAACCAATAGCTTTAATTACCTGAAGCAACTTTTGACTTCCCCTTTCATTCTCTTTATCGTAACCTGTTATAGAACTATATTATTCATGGATATTTATTCATGTGATTTTCGAATGCTTTTAGAGAAATTAGCAACTGAATGGCCTTTAACTGTGTTTTTAGAAGAATACACACAAGGCCATAAACTCACCATAATCAGGTCAGGCAATTCCTGAGGTTGCCATGAAATTCTTAAATCGTGTCAGGAAATAGGCCACATAGTGAACTCCATAAATGTGAAATAAATCCTGTGAACTGCTCATGCACAATAAGATAGGAGCAGTCGTTCGGTAGCCTCAGGTTAACAAATAAACCATCCAGTTTGCACTCAAAAATGCACCTGGCTCTATCAGTGTAATCCGGATTGACCTGTAGAGCAATTCGGTCTAGATCAGTGGCATTTTTTTTCCCGGAAAGAGGTGTTGCAAACAAGGTAGGTTTTCCTGGTTTCAATGAATAAGCAAGCAACTTAAGGACAGCAACTTTGAGTGAGACATGCAGGGCCAGTGCATTAAAACCATGTGTGATGGGGATTTTGCACACTTACTGGGATTTGGAACACATTCGCCACATTTAACACGCACACAGCCATTGGATAGTTTTCTCTTCAACCACCAGAGGGAAAAAATCTTCTGTTATTAATTTAAAGCTTGTGCAAAAAAAAGAAAGAATGGCCAACAAAATAAGGACTTAGAATAACAGAACTAAGTAATGCATATTTTCATTCTTTTGTTCAGTTTTGTGCAACCTAAAAAGGGGTCCTGGAATAAATATTCACAGGGAAGAAAATGTAAAGTGAGATAGGTGTGCTACTGACCCCAATTTTTTTGTCAGTTGACTGTTTACAATTAACTGTCTAGGTGTCCTTTGAAACTGCAAGATACATTCAACGTAGAAAAATTAAGCACCACTTGTTATTAAAATAGAAGGACAGTTAATATCAGTGGGATAGGCCTGTTTTTAAAGGTTGCTTTAGCTGCTTAACAAAGACTGAAGTGACTTGCAAACATTGTTGAAACACTGATCTATATATTTGTATATTTCCAAGGGCAGATTAACTTCTCTGGGGACCCTAGGCTAACATGGCTAGGAAGTCGAAGATAAACGGGAGATAATGAAAAACAGGTGCCAATGGATTGATCTACAGACCACATTTAATAAGTTTAACCATTAAATATTTCCCCAAGTGGGGTCGGGCCCCTGATGTTTGCTGGGGCCCTTAGCTATAGCCTATGACAGCCTATACATTGATTGTCCCCTGCAAATTACCTGCAAAGCAAATAAATTTAAATTATCCTTCAAAACGGGACAGTAGAGAATCGTGTTTTTTTTGCATTAACTTGTGAAATGTACAAACAGTATTAGCAGAATACTTGCTTAACTCAGTAATGATACTGCAAATTTATTGGATTTATAACAAAAATCATTTATGTATTGTTCACAAAATACATATATCAAATTGGAAACAACCTGTAGTTTTAAGCAAAACATATCAAGTACATTTAAAAAAAAAAAATCAAATGATTGAGGATTGAGCAGATGAAAAGTTGTCCTGAGCTAAAAAGGGACCTTTCCCTTAGTAACACCTTTGCAATAACAAACCATCAAACGCTGGTGTTTAGTATCCCTTTGGGAGCCAATGCATACAATTGCCATTAGCAAATTGGCAAGAACAGAACTGAATGAGTCAGTCAAAAAATTATGATGCTAAAGAGAATGTGCGTGCGGAAGCTAGGCTATGTGCAGTCATATTAAACATTGCTTGTCCCTGGATTTTTGTTATGAAACCAATAAGTTAGCAGCATTTTTTTAAGAATTAAGCCAGCATCTCAAGACTTCCTGTGAGCGCTGTGTGTGCATATTGCTACCCAAGCCCAGACTGACAGGGAGATGTAAAAGGGGGAAGATAAGATGATTCCAGGGGTCCCTGCCATTCAGGGGCCGAATTAAACAACTGGGATGGGCCCCAATTTCATGGAGTCCAAAATCTGTAGTGGGGCCCCTTGGTATATCTTCCAAGCTGATGATTCTACAGTGCCTGCAGCCCCACATTTCCAAGGAGATCTGTCTTTGAGCATATGTGTATGATCCCCCACACCCCAGCTTGCACTCCAAAGGGAAGCCTCGCACACGCAACTGGGACACACTGGCATGTGAAAACATACACTCATCAGGCAGCATGTCCACGGAGCGCAGCAAAGGTGTTCTGCAAGCCGAGGGCTATTTTCGGGAAGTTCATCCGCTGGGAACTGACCCTGTTTATAATTAGAGTGCTACTGTTGTTATTGTACGCGTTGATCACAGAAACATTACCCTTTAATTTATTCATTGTTTGTTCATCTCTCGAGGCTTGATTGAATGGCATATTCCCAGAGGGTTTATCCAGATTCTGTTGCAGAAATGTTTAATATCCTGTAATGGATATTTATTTTAACTGTCAATATATACAGGAATGAATCCAGTACTGTTTGGTGTTTCATCACTTTTTGTTCCTGCATAATGTTGCATTTGTGGGCGGCTGTGTAGCGATGCGGTTTTCACAGCGATGCAGGGATCCGCAGCTGCGCGACTGTGCACCTTTCCTGGGCTCTAACACGGTCTGCTTTCACGCTGAACCCCAAGGCTTCATCTACATCCTGTAATTACACATTGTGGTAAATGCTGAGCAATTACCCCCAAATTAAAACTATTATCAGGCCAGAAGAAAGTGAGCTGTGAGGCACGTCGGATCCTGACCGTAAGCTTTGCCAAGCTGCTGTGTATTTATGTGAAATAATAACCTTTACTTTTGACCTGTGCGGAGCCATGTAGGTTTAAAATGCCAAGAGTTAATGCTGTACATTCTGGCTTCCCATTTCAAAGCAATTAGTGGAGAGTTACAGCCATGTAATGTATAATATCTTTATGATTACAAAAACGAGCCAAATTCTGAAGTTTGGGGGGGGGGGGCAGGGATCTGTAAAAGTCTTCAATCTCTGCAAAGTAAATTATGGTACAACCAGACTGGGTAATTCTGTGACGGCCATATGCTGCTGACAATGTAAGCAGGCTCTAGAATGTAAAACCATTAGCACAACTGCTTGAAAAATGAGCAAGAGAGAAAATAGACAGAAATCAGGATATATGACAGTAGTGATAAGAGGAAGGTTTTCACAATATTTGAGGTGTGAAACACAGGACTTTGCAAAACAGGGGGACTAGAAAGCATTTATTGTACATAGTGCAATGTGCATATACTTAAATGAGAAAACAGAAAAATATATAATGGAAATATGAATCCTTGTTTAGGAAAATAGAGAATAGTGCCCACGGACTGTAAACATTGTAAATATTATACTGTATAACTATATAAAGAGATATGGACTCGATTTCCATGAGCCTTCTGAATTATAGTTTGGAGAAATGTAGAAAATCTGGACGCGTATGATATTGCCAAATTCCCGATTGCCCGTACACCTCACCACAAAGAATGATCTATTTTATTACCTAATAGTGATAATAATGCATAGAAGTTGCTTGCCATTGTCCCCCCCCCCCCCCCCCCCCCCCCCCCCCCCCCCCCCCCCCCCCCCCCTCCCCGTGCACACTAA
>JAABNY020000032.1:15083302-15103219 GCA_015164015.2 Brevimyrus niger
AGCCTTCAGCGTCATTCACTGTAAAATACCATGACGCCCACCCCCCACCCACATTGGAAAAATGATATTGTCACATTTCTGAGAAAATATGAGAATATGGCTCCTGGACATCAAGGATTGGCATAGAAGGACAAAAACCTAGAACTGCTATTTGACAAAAAGAGTGGCCAGTAGGGGGCCCCGACATCAACTCTGGATTTGGAACAGCCTTCTTCCAGCTGGGGACATTTCTAATGTTTGTGTCCCATAAGTGTTTTAGTTACAGTGGTTGATGGCTAAAGTACTGAAAAATGCTCAAGGGTTCAAGCCTCAAGGACTGGCAGCCTTGAGAATCAAGACTCCAAAAAACAAGGCTACAAATGGAAACTAATAAGGTTTTAGAACAAACAATGGATTAGTTATCTCCTTAATCACATAATCTGATTCTGCCCGCATGCAAACATCTCCATAGTGATCATGTCACAGGACTGCATATACTGGTTTAAATTCTAGTGAAAAATTATAAATTAGGCTTGTAGTCCCTGCTTTTGTAGTTAATGTTTTTTTGCTTTTCAAAATGCATGTTACATAATCTTTGAGATAGCTTATTGTAGTACAATGATTACAGTTCAGATCCGCAATACAAATGTATAGCGCCTGTCCTACGTAGGATTACACTTTGAGTTCAGCAATCCACCCACTCTCGCCCCCTCCTTTTGGCATCCCTTGTGCCCCTATGGGGCAAATGCTGTCATTAAACCACACCTTTGCCACTCCTCCGTCCTACTTTCCTCTGGGCCACCTTGTGGTTTAGCTCAGTTTTAAACCTTTTTTCTTGCGCTCTGACTCTTAAGCAAGGATTGGTCAATGTTGAGGACACCCACAAATGACTGCCAGTAAAATGAAGAGAATCTGTTATGTGTGGCAAAATACAGTAGCTCCGCATTCAGGGCCTAGAGAGGGTTTGATTAGGAGGGCTTGAGGAAACTTTAGTGGGGATATATGACATAACATAACACATAACAGGGAGAATACAAAGCTGGCTGAGTGGCATTATAGAGGTATTGACCTATTCAGTCGTAACCAACACTATAAGTAAACATCACTATACAAGTTACTTTAATATACTGAATTACATCTCAATCAGGACAAGACAGCTTTGCTGGAATTACAATCATTCAGCTTAGAATGAAAACAAAGACTAATACTGGGCACAGTGGAAACTCATGACTTATGGGTTGTGGTGAAGCTATCAGCCTGTTTCAGTGTTCTTTGTTTCTTTGGAAAGTGTGCCTCTGTCTGTTCATACTGAAGGGGAGGTCAGTGACTCAAGACCAGTTTGGACGATTAGTAGATGTCTGCACTCACTGCCAATCGAAAATCCAGCCCTATCCAGATTCATGTCTGAAGTCCGGTGGGGTTATGGTGGGCCAGCCAAAAAGGCTGCAGGCTCCGTGGGGTGCGCCTTGGGCTGTGGCCAGCTGTCATGGTTTGAGGCAGAGCCCGGTGATGAATGTTTCTTCAACAACATAGCATTAACAGGATGATAAGCGTTTGATTATTTTACCTTATTGCAGATAATAGAGATGCATTTACCAAGAACATCACAGAAGAAGAGGTCATGTACTGTCTATGGAAGGACAGACACTCCTTATTTATTGTCTACCTCTGTAATCCACCATTTGCAAATTCGATGGTATTTAAAAATGAATTTTCCAACCTATGTGGGCGTATACAACCAAATTTCATACCGAATGCATGCAGAGATGAGATGTGAGAGATCTTTGGAGCACAATGTACGAAATGTTGTTAAAAAATGTCTGCTTTATGAAGGATATGAGCATGGATGCTGCCCGTGATTTTCACTTAGCAACTACTTCACTTACTGTCCTGGTTGTTGGAACAAAACTTTTGTTTAATGAGAAGTGGATGTAGTTTTCCCATGACTGTCCCATTCTCTGTGCCCTCCACTGAAGCAGTGGACAGAGCAGTTCTGCTTATTTTCATTGACCACTGCCTCACTGCACAGGGCTGAGTCGGTGTAATGGCCCAACTTTAACTTTAACTGACTCTGTTTAAACGCTTAATAGGCTTGTGCCAGCTCAAAGAGCCAGGTGCAAAGGAAAATGCCGGAAAACGCCTTCAGGCTACACATCCAGCTGCAAAACAGGAAAACAACAACTAAAAATAAACTCTGCCTCACTGGCTGGCCCACTGGTTCTGAAAAGCTGTGAAAGACCCCTGGTTATTCTTCTTTGGTGGCCTTATATACAGTTTAGTACAAAGAACACTGGGTTCAGCTGAGGCCCCGCGAGACCTCATAACATGGTCTCTCAAATCAACAAAATACCTAAATGAATTTCTGCCGGAGTGGGCACTTCCCAGTATGGTGAAATTCCACTCTCTGTTTTCTTTGGTAACACTGTCACTTCTAGAGTAAACGGAGACTCCGTGGAAAGTTTCGGCCAACTCTAAGGGCATGGTTACTTAGCATGGGCTGAAAAATCTAACGTGTGGGGAGAAAAGTACCGGTGTGATATTTTCACAGCTGGAATTGGAGTGTCTCATGGTAGCCAGTTGTATTTATATTTATATTTATATTTATAAACAAGAATTCAAACAAAATTAAAGTGTGACTATATTCAGTCTAGTGCAAGGGTGGCCAATCTTATCCGCAAAGGACCGGTGTGTTTGCAGCTCCCTAATTAGATTACCAATTAGAGGACTGATTGGCTGAAGAGTCCTCACATCTGGGTTTGAACAGCTGACCTAAAGGTTATCCCAAAAACCTGCAAACACACTGGCCCTTTGCGGATAAGATTGGCCACCACTGATCTAGTGATATTGAAAACACAAGACTACTTGAATAGTGCGACAGCTGATAACCCCCTTGGTCTCCCAAACCCACCCTCATCTCCCTACCATAACCCCCATGTGTTTGGTACTGCAGGCTATGCGGATGCTGAGCTGCAGGGATTCCGGTCCCACTACAAGCGGCAGTACGCCTTGGCCTTCTTCACCTGGCTGCAGGATGAGGTGGAGCAGCACAAGGCAGGCCAAACACAGCTCCTTAAACAGAGGGTAAAAAGGGGCGGGCCTTGGGCTAAACTAGTGTTCTGAAGGCAGGGCAAATAATGATGGCATAAAGAGAGAGAACCAATTGGATTATAGAGGGGGTGGGTCCAAGCTACTGGAGGAGGCAGGACCAAGAAATCTCATTGGTTGATCCAGCCTCCTGTAGTTGCCTGGACACACCTCCTCTACAGTCTGATTGGTTACCTTTCTGAACCAATCATTTTTTGTTCTGCCCTTAGTAAAACTCCCATGAACATTAAACTACTGACTATTTGACAGCTTTAAAATGACACGATGGACAATCTGGTAATCATTCTACCAAGAAGCAGCGTGGCTGTGTAATGGAGCATGTTTGCCCCTCCCACCAGGAGCCCCCCCAGGCCACCGAGATTTTGTATTCCGAGAAGGTGCTATATTTCGATGACACCAGGAAGTGGAAGGAGAGGTTTGTGGTGGTACGGGGTGACTATAGTCTGGAGTGCCATGACAGCTATGAGGTGAGTGCCACCCTGCCAAGTCCATCAAGCATTATAGCTAGCCGGCTCAGGTGTGATGTGACTATGCTTTAACCCTGTCTCTTCACATCTAGACTTTAATGAAAGGATTGCTGCCGCGATACAGTCTGCTGCCAGCCGGGGGCACTGTTCTGACTTCAGAGGAGAAGTACATGGCCCTGCTAGACAAGTGCTTCCCAGACCCCAACAGTGAGTACAAGTGTGGTTCTGAAACATGATGCAGTGCAGAGCACAGGGAGGTCAATGGTTCGCCAGTGCATCCTCTTTGTTGCAGGTTCAAGGTGGAGCAGGGAAGGTTTTGGTACATTTACCAAGAGAACAACTTATAACAATGATATTACATTGATTGTTTGTAGGGAAATTCTCCTTTTGCCTACCTCATCTTATGCTTCATGACACGCACACATGTGAGAGCAGGCTTGGCAGCGAAGGGCAGCTGGCTGCAGCAGCCCCCCTGGAGCTGGGGGGTAAGGGCCTTTGCTCGAGGGCCCGCAGATGTCACTTTTTTGCCGAAGTTGGGCTCGAACTGGAGACATTTTGATCTCAGGCACAGGATTAGCCCACTGAGCCTCATGCTGCCCCCTTATGTACCCAACGAAGGCAGAGCAGCAGGATGCCTGTCCATCATAGAAGACATGAACTATGGGTAATTTAGGGTCATCAATTCATCTTCTTTTGATGTCTTTGGACCAAAGATGGAAACCACACAACACAGGAAGAACATTTGACCAGTAGCCAGTAGCTGACAGCGCCTTCTAGGTCACGCCTAGTGGCAGATTGCAGGACTGCATGCTAGTAGGTTTTTTTGTACCAGTGCACTCTATATTATCCTCTACTTGATCCATAAAGGTGTAGGACTAGGTATAGTATTCCTAGCAAAGGAGCCCAACTTCTTGTGAAACAGTTCACTGTGGCCACGACCCACGTTTGCAGCTGTGCCTGTATGATGGAAGCTGCCCAACTTTGTTAAATGGACCATCGTTCTCCTGGCTCCGATGCCCCTTTAATGAGGTTGGCTGTGAATATCTGAGGCCCGAGTTTAAATGCTCTATGGAAAATACATTTCCTGGTGGAAGGCATAAACACGCATCGATTTATCTCTGTGGTGCGTGACCATGGAGAAAAAGAGAAAACAAGGCCAGGGGCCAGAGCCGCTCCGTAGGGACAGTATTTGTTTTTTTTTACAACACTGAATGTATGAAAATAGGTCTTGCTGGGACATTATTGTTCAGATGTCAGGCTGTTATGAATGACCTCTGTTTTCAGCACGTGCTCTCCTGCTGGTCTAACATTACTGAGCTGTATAGACCACGATACCATCTACAGAAATGCCAAATCCTGGCTACATGCGTTAACCCCCCCTCTCACCCTGAGGCGTGGGTTGGGTTTCCAACTGCAGATGCGGGCGAGGAGTCTCCCCCACCGGTGGTCATCCCCCAAGGCAAGTTCCCCGTGTTCCTGAGCCTGCCTTACCACAGGGACTCCTACTTCTGCTTCCAGACTGTAGACCTGCAGAACGCCTTCATCTCTGTCCTGACAGACTGCATCCGACACCAGAACTACGGTACCCATGCATGGGTGGGGGCAGAATGGGGTGGAGTGGGACTGTTTATGAATAGGTGCAGCCTTAAATTTAGCAAATTACCAAATCGAGGTAACCTGTAATTGATCATCTCTCCTGACAGTCATGTGATCATATGAACATGGCAAAAATGTTGTTATAGATCTGGACATATATTACTGTAATTATGTAATCAGTGTGATTTCAGTCCTCCAAGTATAGCTGGGAACCCTGCAGTTTGACGCAGCTGAGTAACAGCAGTCATCAGCGCAGCTGTTCTGCGTCAAGTCACATGACTTTAACCATTCTGGTCATTCCAAAGTTCTTTTGTAGATAATTTTCTTATTATATATACTGTACTTCGAAGGTTCCACTGTTATCCACAATAAGAATGTTCACGGACAGTATAGATTTGCAAGAAGGAACCAGAAGATTATCCCAGGCAGTATGGGAAGCCGTGCCATCACGGGGCACATGCACACACAGACAGGCACAACATTATGGGGAATTTAGAGAATCCAGTTCACCTAACTGCATGACCCTGTTGCTGTGTTGCTGTGAAAATCCACCTGACAGGGCAAGCTGCATAAAACTGGTCTTGAAGACTCTTCACGTGTTGGTGTATAGCAGAGCTTGGGAGCCTGGTTTTACTGGGTCATTCGTACCCAGAGCCACGGTGGCTCAGTCCTGCTCCACACCAATGAGCACGGAGAGCACTGAATAACGGAAGGCCTCACTTCCTGCGATGAAAGTCGTTATTTTTAGCTGGTGGTGAGCCACATTGTAGGCGCTCTACAGTGACAGACACTGCTGTTCTCACTGCAGAATCAGAATCTATATTGCCACATTACCAAATATTTTCACCAGCCTTAGTTGTGTGGAAGTGAAGATTCTGAGATAAATTACCAAAGATGCTTGTCCCTTCACAGGCAGAGATTTGTTTTAATAGTTAAATTACTGCATTGTTTTTTTAAAGGAGGGGATTTTTAAAAATCCACCAGCAAGTCACTCCCCTCACACGAAGCTGTATGTCCCTGCCAGGACAATGACTTCATGAAATAACATGGTAACATTTGCCAGAAGGCCGTAGCGTCACCACAACGCGCCCCCTTCTGCCCACCCAGACTTCCCGAGGAGCACCTCATATGAAGCCCACGCCTTCTTGAAAGCCATCCGCTTCTACAGGGAGGAGAAGGGTCACCACGAGTCCTGGGACATGCTCGTTGGCAGTGATGTCTCAGTAAGTGGCCTTCCTGAAAGCCACCATCACCTGTGCAAAGGGCCCTAAATCTTTTTTCGTTATCCTGGTGTCTGAGAGCTGGGCCTGATGTCACAAACAGTGCCACCTAGAGGACAGGAGTTTGCATACATGAGGGACGTAATCGTAGGGGGTGTGGACAGCAATCCCTACCTAGCTTCCTTTATGGCCTCAGGATGGTTCATGGCATTGTGGGGTCCTGGTAGCCCTGGCGGTTTCTTAGCGGGTTCAAGCTCAGTCCCGTTTCAGCATAGCAGCCGTTTGCAGAAAGCCCAATCAAGGAAGACTGCGGCTTTTTGCTTTCTGCTTCGCTTTCCCACCTCTACATGCCAACCCCTCCCTGGTCGCAACGAATCCCGACCCAAAAAACACAAAGTGCCGAAGAAGGCAGGCCGCTAACTCCCCGTGAGTCCTGTTCTGTGGAGCCCCCTGCTGGTTTCCATGTGGAGGTCAGACAGCAACACCGCAGGCCGTCGACCCGGCAGGCCGGCGACCCGGCAGCCCGGCCCCTGACATGCCCCCTGCTCACGGCGCTCTCTTCCCTGCGCCGGCTCATGCAGGTTCTGGCTAACTTGGTAATGGAGGAGCTGATCCCGTGTCTGGAGGCAGAGCTGCTACCTCGGCTGAAGGGGAAGAAAGCAGATCGGAGAAGAGCCTGGTTTGCAGTAAGTCCCACCCCCTGTAACCAGAGCCTTTCACTGGACAAAAAAGTAAATATAGAGAAATAAAACACACTGTACATTATTCTAAAAATAGTTCATATATCCCTGAACTTTAAATCTACTGCTGTTAAATTCAGCTGGTCATACTCTTATCAGCAAATTTTTTACATATTTTACTTTTTATATAACCTAACATTATCTTTGTGCATTTTAAATATCACATCAGACTTTCTGTATGTATGAAGGTATAACTGTCACATTTACAAACCATTTACACCAAGTCTCTCCACGTGCTTGCCCAGTACATACTGGTGGCATCCAGTGCTAATTAAACCTGTGATTACCCTCCGTCTGGCCCTGCTTTCCACTGTGGGGGTGGGGGTGGGGGGTCACACCACAGCAACACACCCCCTCACCCCAGTCGCTGTGCTTCATTGGTAGACGGTGGAGGCGGCGTACCTGCTGGTCCAGGATCAGCTGCAGAAGGGATTTATGGCCCTGAAGGCCGAGAGCCAGGAGGCAGCCAAGCAACAAGAGGGGCTGATTCGCTCTCACATGGATGAGATCATCAGCTCGCGGGCCTTTCTGGCTGGCAAGCTCAGAGGTACGAAACCACACTATCAACCAATTTACTCTTGCATTTACTTATTTAACAAGCAGTTTTATTCTAAGCGACATACTATTGAGGTGGCAGAGGTTAAGCAATTGGGGTTAAGGGCCTTGTTCACGGGCCCAACAGTGAAATCGCCGAGATTCGAACCAACAACCTTCGAACCAATGACAGGCAGAGCATCCTAATCCTCTGAGCCACACGCCGTCCCTTCTTTTATTTCTACTGGAATATATTCATCTTTTTTTTTTACCCCCATAGCCACTGTGAAGGAGCCAGCAGTGAAGTTCTGCTCAGAGAATGTCCAGCCATACCTGGCCTCCATCCTGGAGGAGATCATGGGCCCCATTAGCTCTGGCTTCCAGGAGGTACGCCAGCACTGTGCAAGCCACATGGACCAACTCTGCCAAAACTTCCAGGAGGTCCACGGAGCAGAGGAGCTCAAACAGGTGGGGAGGGGGTCCAGTCACGGGAGTGCCAGTAAATATCCCATGTACTAGCTCAGATGTCCCCTCAGAAGCACCTTGATCCAGCTGGATCCGTACCTCACTGGCGGCCCTGGGTCAGATCACTCTCTCCTCTGATGTAGGCTCTGGAGCAGATGGGGAGGGCAGAGCTACAGGACTGTTACAGGCACGTGGACACCCTCAGCCATCAGCTCCTGGGGCTCCATGATCGCTTCGGATTCTCCAACAGCAACTGGCTGGTTCACAGCACCCAGATTGACATGCAGCAGGTGGGACCCATTGCAGAACCAAGCTACGGTGTGAATATAGCTACTGCAAATGCGCAGTGCTTTTAAATGCCTCATGAATTTATGTATATTGGATTGTAACATGGCACATCCTGAAATGCTGACATATTTATCCTTTGTTGCCCCCTATTGTTAACAAAAGCTCCCTGCAGTCAGTCGGTTTCTGCCCTCAGTGAAATCTTTTGCTGCACTGTACTTTAGCTGATGAGGAACGCAGCATACACGTTTGAGCTGCTTCTCCAAACGGCACTGAAGGACAACCCCCCCAAACTGGCCTCAGCCGTGGAGAAAGTGAAGCAGCGCGTCCTAAAGGTGGGCTGCACTCACAAGAAGCCATATGTTCAGCCCTCAGGCCCCGTTCTAAATGCCCCGTGTTCATGTCGCTGTTCATTTAAAGCAATATGACTACGACAGCAGCACGGTGAGGAAGAGGATCTTCCAGAATGCTCTGGTGGACATCACCCTGCCTGCGGTCAAGCAGAGCGTGGCGCCAACGTGTAGAGCTGTAGGTTCCTGCAGCCTGGCCCTCACTGGTCAATGTGCTCCGTGACGAAGGGACACCCCAGCGGGGCACGCAATACAGAAAAAGGAAGCATACATACATGTTCCACCGAGCCAACATAATGATTTCATTGAAAAAGTTTTTCTCACATGTGTGGCTCAGGCAAAGCTGACCATATGCCTCAAATTTTAAAAACAGTAGCTAGTATTCAGCTGGATTATTTACTTGTAAAACACTAGACTTAGTTTAAAAGACTATTATTTTGTTAAATGTCTTTTTCTTTGTTTAGGAACTGCATAAATTTGATCAGTATATCTTTGCTGATTATGCAAATTTCATCCAAGTGGAAAATGTCTATGAAGATATTCTACTGCAGATCCTGGAAAGTGAAGTCATCAGAGGTACCAGAGCAGCGCTGAGTTTCCGCGATAAAAGCATGGACCTACCCAGAAGTCCGAGGGCTCGTGTCCTGCTCAGTGTAGCAGCACATTTTTGCTTGCGAAAACAAAAATGGCGCTTCTATCTCATATGCTATCAAATTATCTTTAGTCACAGTACATTTATTTTTCAAATTTATAACAAAATAACAGTTTTATTAAGCATGCTCCTTATTCTCCCTGGCCCTAAAATTGACCCATAAAAGTAAAAATAGCTATATAAAATATAAAGTAGTAAAATAAATGCTCTGCTTTCACAAAAACCTGAACCACAGATGTTCTCCCTGGCATAAGGAGGAACACTTAGAGCATAATGGGATGGCGCTCATTCAATAAACGTGGGACTCTTTTTACAACAGTGTTTTAATATCTGTTTTTCTGCTCTCCTCCTTTACAGTGGTGAAGGAGGCGGCCAGTCTGAAGAAGCACAACCTCTTTATGGACAGCACAGACCCGCCCTTCGTCAGCCAGTCCAGTCTAGGTGACAGTCAGGCTCCACGTGAAGCCACCCCCACCAAAGTCCACCCCGCCACTCTGGCTCTTGGGGACGGTGCCTCAAGCAGTCCGGTGGAGAGAGACTCGCCCAGGGTGCTGCAGGAAGAGGAGGAGGAGGAGGAGGAGAAGAAAGTGGATCCTTCTAGCTCAGCTAAGATGGAAGAGGAGGATGCACCCACCAGCCAGACGGGGACTATGAAGGAGGCCTGGACAGCTGAATCAGCTCAGATGAGAAAGGTTGATGTTGAGGACAGGGCTCAGTCTGAGGAGCATCGTTACGAAAGCGCGGCCGTCACAGAAGGGCCAGCTGACGAAGGGGGCGTCACACTGGATGGAACACATCATCATTTAGATACCATGGAGAAAATGAAGGTGAGTGAAGAATCTACGAGGCCCCAGACAGAAAAGATGGAGATGGATGACATGCCAACTGTGGGCCAGATAAAGGAAGGCGAGATGGATGATGCAGCCAGGGTAGTTAAAGGAGATGAGTCAGCCTGTTCCAGTTCTCCTACTCTGACAGTGGACTGCAGTGAACCTCAGACAGCCAAGGTGCCAGGAGCCGCGTGGCAGCTTCTTGCTGAGGAGACCCCTTTGGAATGTCCTGTAGAGGTGATCAAAGACACCGATCCACTAACCCCTAGCCCTGGCCTTAACGCAGAAGCACAGGATATCAGGGCTCCCTCAGAGGAAGCCAATGACGGCGATGTAATGACAGATTACAGAGAGGACAACTCTGACCTTTGACCCTCTAGAATGCACCGAGGTCACCCAAAGGTTTGACTCCGCTTCCGCGGCCACAGAAGGACAGGCATGTCAACATCTCAGGCATTCCGTTGAGGACAAATCCATAGAATATTTCACGCAATCAGTAGACAAACACTGCTTTGTGCCCCCCTAGAAGGACCTCAAAGCTGTGTCAGGGCAGCTGCAAGAGCAGCCACCCCAGAGCTTGTGAAGGAGAGCCAGGAGATCCTGGTTGAGAAGACAGAGGTGGAGGAGCTGCTGCGGGGGAATCCAGATAAAGGCAAGGCATAGAGCCCAAAGGCACATGCTGCATGGCACATGCAAATCTGTGGCGTACGGTGGGTGTACATCTAGTCAGGGAATGGCACAGAGCACCTAAACATGCAATTATATTCATGAATGGAGCAGAGATAAAGTTAGAATCCCCTCTCCGTCACTGAAACACAGAATGCTTCCTGTCCCTGCTTGGAATCTCGACAAACTATCCTTTGTGCATAAATATATCTGTGCTTTTCCACAATTAATGTGCATAGGTGCATAGGAGTCATCGAAGGCCAAATACTTTTTTTAGTTTATTCTACAACTAAATGTGTGTCCCAAACGCAAAAAGCATTTCCATTGACTCTACACTATTTTTCTATTTTATTTTGAGATGTATTTTGAACAACTGTATCATTTCATACATGAGCACTGCCACTGCCTGTCACAGTAACCATTAGTTACAGGAGGATGATAAAGCTGGTACTAACTGACAGGAATGCTCTACACGCTAAACTTAGCAGCCGTTTGTTTGGATTTGCTATGGTGTCAACGTCCAACAACGGTGGAGTTTTTCCTTCAGCAACCGACTGAGCACCACCCCGAGTCATGGACCACACCTCCCCACTGCACCATGACAGGAATCACAAAGCCAATCTGAGCTGCTGATTTATTTTCACCCTTTCCCGGACAGCTGGGAAAACAGCTAATCTAGTCTCTCTCTGCACATTCTGCATTTAAATGGTCGTACGCAGATGAAATAGCAGCTAGCCTGTTCTGTAGGAACAGTCCTGTTGTAGACACTGTTCATAATATCACACTTCAATTTATGTATGACAGAGGACAGTCAGATTAGCCCTGATAGGAGCATCATGAAGACGCCCTTGGGACCAAAGAATACACACAATTCATATAAGAAAGTCTGCTTCAGTCTTTGGTTTATTAATGTACAGTCTGTCATATTATATCGATGAACCAAAACAACAAAAAGTAAAGTCATTTGTAAAATATATCTATTTACAGTGTCACATGTACAGGACAGGTACTAGCCAATGTGGCGCCCTAGGTGAACATCACGACCAGTGCCCTCTGTCTGAGGCAAATTGAAATTGGCTGGCAAGACAGCGCCCCCTATGTCTCCTATAGGTCTGACCGGCCCTGCACGTGTAAGGACTAGTTTGTCTATTTTTTTTTCCGTTTTGTCATGGAATTCAGTGCATCCGCAATATTTCAGAAGAGACTGCTAAGTATATGTATAAACATATCATTTCATTAAATCACTTGAAACTGTATACTAATACAATGAGAAATGTGCTGTTACAAACTAATAAATCCAACTGAAAGCCATCATGGTGTGATGCTGTTGTGTTTTTTCCCCCAATGTTACTGAGAAGAAACCCAGAGTATATATGACACAATGTGCCCATCTCACAAACAAACATGGCCAACCGCTATCAGGGAAGAACACAGACTGACTTTTGGTTTCATTAAAGTCTCACAATTCTTCTATGACATTACACGACTAAATGAATATTCAGTTGAAACCAAACACGAAATACCTGCTATGAATACGCGTGATACTGAGTTAGAACAGTATGACAGACTCCGCTATCTTTCGATGGCAGTTACTACTCTTTACATGAGCTCGCCGATAAAATGAAATTGTACTGTTATAAAACCTGCCATGGCTAGTGTTAGAAGGCAGGTCAGGGCATGTCTTTGATGCAGGTCTCTTAATTAATCTTCTTAAGCGCGGATGGGATTACACCTCATTAGGTAAGTAAAGGAATGTACAGTGTAATAAAACACACGTGCGACATTCCTGGAACTCACGGCTTGGGTGGCTGCGACGTTACCCAAAGGTCACCTGTCTGAGTCACCTGACCCAGCAGTTACAGTGTTCATTTGGAGAATCCAAAGCCGTAGCAGAACTGCTCATCTGGACGGAACCCGTAGGCAGTAGCTGGACGCCCCAATGATCCACTTCTTTGTCTAAGTCCATCGTTCTCCAGGCTGGGGGAAAAAAAATTATGGTGTTTTTAATTGTAGGTTAGTTAGTGTTCTGGTGGCTTTTGACATCAATAAGCCAACAGTAGATAGCAGAACAAACAAGCTAGATTGCAGTTTGCTTCTTTGACACTAGATGGCGAGCTAATGTAGTCTTTGAAATAGACGCTGACCAGTGGAACACAGCGGACATACAGGGAATTCAAATTAAAGCGTAAATATGCAGCCTCGTTGTGTTTTAGTTTTACTGTTAAATAGATTTGTTATTCAAAAATGCTTTATGTTAAAAAGGTAAAAACATTTAAAAAAAAAAATGTAAACAAGCAACACTGCAGGTTATCATGATGCTGGACTATTCTGGGAACTGAGTGGTCCAGAGCCAGGAGCAGCTGATACGTGTCAGCGAAAGCTGCGAGCGTAATGGATACGTCATGACGAAGCCGACACCAAATGCTCTCCTCCGGGCTCCGACATGGCAGCTGCTGGCTAGGCCCGGTGGCCTTTAAAATATGAGCTGTTTACTTTGTCCCCACGCGCTCACAAACGACCTGTTGTTTTAGACAAAATCACTTCCAGCAATCAGTTATGCATGCCGGCCTTTATAAATGCTAACCCCCCCCCAAGTACCCCTCCTCCTAACGTCTGGGGAAAAAAGAAATATATATATATATGGCTTTTTCCTATTGGCCTGCCAGCACTGTCGGAGGAAATTTTGCTCATAATTAATAGGCCTTTTGCGGCTGGGGGCCATGGGGCCGTTCGGGGCTTTACGGCGGCTTCCAGCGCTCAGCCCTGTGTTTGACCGGAAGCCTGGCTTTACTCCGCAGGAGCCTGACAGAGGAGCTGCCCGCTGGTCACAGTGTCAACCCATCCAGCAAAGGGACTTAAACATAAATGCAAGGCCTGTAAGGAGCATTTGCGGGGGAAAAAAAAAGGTGGGTGGGGGGGACCAAAACACACATACTGTATCTTTTGGATCTGGGCGTCACACATTATTATGGGGAAAAGCGTTTCCTGGGAGATGCTGGGACTGACGAGCGGATATTGGAGAGCAGGTACAGAAAATAAAAGGGCTGGGAAACCGTGAGACTGACTCTGCTTCGCGTGTAAACCCTGTGATCTGAGGCAGTGGGCTTCCCGTGCAATTAAACCTCAGCTTGTCACCTCGTTTTTCCAGCCAGAGGGGCTCGGAGGTCAAAACACAAAGGGGGCTAGTGTTGGAGGCCAGGATTGGTGACTTGGCGCGGCTGGACAGAGGCCCGTAATAAAAGAGCACATACAGACACAAGGGCTGGGTTTTACGGGTCCTGGAGCGAGCAAGCTCACAGGAAGCACTCACAGGAAGCGCTCTCCGGCCCGCGCGCTTTGATCTCTCCCTGTCACTGCTCAGGTTACACATCCCACTTTACTGGCCTGAAGGAATCAGCAGATTTTTTTTTTGTCGTTCCTTCTGATTGCCCTGCCATATTTTTTTACATTACTGCTGCTTAGCCCCTGTCAGGGAGTGCTATTGGGCCCCAAGGGGCCTTCAAAGGGCCCACTGATTGCTTTCTTTCCTCCCTCCTGCTTCCAGCCCAGTGAAATTTAGGTACCTCTTAGCGGACAGCCTATAAGGAGGGCTACTGCTGTGCTTTGCCCACACTTCAGAGAGCTCCATCTGGCCCCTGGGTACAGTCACAGACGCAGGCCTGCTAGGCCAGTGGCGACAGAGGCCTGCTGCTGGTTTCCCATTTGGTTAAGCACCGTCACCCACTGTGAGGGTCCGCAAGAGCATTGCGCAACTGTCTTTTCAGCACAACTGGACATCCATCCATCCATCCACTCATCCATCCATCCATCCATCCATCTTCTAAAACTGTTTATCCAATCCAGGGTTGCAGGAATCCAAGGAAGCACACAACAGGGAACGTCAATACAGGGCAACTTAAAGATCAACAATCCAAATGGTTATTTTTAATAGCTACTTTACAATAACGCTTCAGTAAAACTCATATTTCTACTGGAGCAGAGAATAAATGACGCAACTAATTTCACATTATGGCAAAAGGTTTACATTTTTACATTTCCAATTTTGGAATCACAGGTAAAGCAAACATCATATAACACTGCAGATGTTAAAATTGTTAATAGAGGTTTAACTGTTTGAAACAGCAGGCACTTAACACTCACTTAATTTTAAGGATTATTTATTTTAAAAAAAATAGTGATTTTAATAATACATATTTTTACACCTCTTTAGAACAGAAGACGGCAAATTAATGATCCTTCTGTGCATCACAGAAAAGCGGCCTTTTAAAAAACACAGCAGATTAGAAAATGAAGATATCACAAATAAGGGATGAGTTACTAGGAAACATTATTATGGCCTTGGACAGGGAGATGTTTCATTCTCAGGCCTGGTCTACATCTCTGACAGTCCCTCAGACTCCCGAGGCATGTTCATAGCAAGACTGTGGGACAAGGCAAACGGCAGCTTGTGACCCCTTGTGCAGTGAGACGACACTCCCCCTTGAGCAGACTCACCTGCCGTAGAAGATGTTTGGTCCTGAGATGTCTCCATTTTGCGTGTGGAAGAACTCCGGACTGATCGAACCATCGGATGGGATCAATCCATCTGCACAAAGGACCGGGAAGAAGCATCCTGGATAAGGAACGTGACTTGTGACTGTCAGTAAGGCTGCAGGCTACAATCCAAGGAGTGTTCCTGCTGTTGTACCTTCAGTGATTAATCTGAACTGCTTCAGGAAACACCCGAGTATTACGTTAACCGAATGTAATGCTCTGCATTGTTGCATGTGTCTGTGAACATTAACGATATTTTATTATACAGATTTAGAGTGTTACATAAATGGGAGTGCTGTTGTTGTTGCTCGGAGGTGGCAATTTCAAGTCCAGAAAGTAAAAATCCAGACCATGATTTACTTTCAACGAACCAGTTGAGTATAAAGCGTTACAGTCACAGAGTACTCAACTGAGTGGTCAGGATTTGTACTTTCTGGAGCTTCCACCTCTGTTGTTACTGCTCTCATTTCAGGTCACTAAAGGTACCTGAAGCTGGCTGAGGGAACCACACTTTGAAGCTATTAAAGTCCGTGAATGAGACAATTAAGCAGACATATCGTAACACTGCAGTTCTAATGCCGAAGCCCTGAACCGGAAAAGTAACTTTGACACAAAGTCCAGGCCCGGTGTCCCACCCACCGGCGCTGTAGAAGAGGTGGAGTCGCTCCAGTACGTCCTGGTCGTACAGGAAGGGCCCGCCGTCGTCGTTGTACGCCTCCAGGTCGTCCATCGGCCGGCTCTCCACCATCTCCAGCCAATGAGAGTTGTGCCAGCAGAACTTCTGGCTCTGGACCCTGCTCCGCCACTCTTGGTCATGCTCCTGGGGAGAGCGTCACGTCAGCCCTTTTAGGGCCTCAGCTCTGAATTACAAACCGAATTGTATACAGCTGCGGACAGACAACTATCACAGCAATATCGCTCAGCCAAATGCAAAACCATTACACTGCAAATCTGATCATTAGCATTAAGAGTTTTCTGGAATGAGGGAAAATAGCACAAGAATATCACTTCCATTTAATGTCGATTAGGGCTCCATGCTGTGCTCTAAAGATAAGGTGCATTTTAACGTATATATACAGATTCTTTGCTTTCCACATGCCCCATTTTATTCTCTACAGGAGACAGTTTTGGGGTCAGGGCACTGGGACAGTTAGAATGATATAATTGGTCCTACTGACTACAGTATTCTTACCCACAACCTTCCAAATACATACATCCCATATATTCTCAACCCATGTTTTTGTTCCCTCCGAGCGCCCTGCCAGACAGTCCACATTATTGCTCCAGATAGGGAGCTGGGTGGGAGCAAAAACATGGGCTGTCTGCGGATCAGAAAATACTGCTTGAAGCTGCTGAGCTACACACTGAGCTCTGTCTCAAAAGAAAACTAATAGCGGAGTAATAGACCCAGTAGTGGATATACTGTAAAAGGAGGTTGGACAGGACTTTTACGGTGAAAGGAGGAAGAGCAGCTATGCAGTGTCCCACCATGCATTGCTGCAGTGTCCCACTTTGCATGGCTGCAGTGTCCTATTACGCATGGCTGCAGTGTCCCATTATGCATTACTGCAGTGTCCCATTATGCATTGCTGCAGTGTCCCATTATGCATGGCTGCAGTGTCCCATTATGCATGGCTGCAGTGTCCCGCTATGCATGGCTACAGTGTCCCGCTACGCATGGCTGCAGTGTCCCGCTATGCATGGCTACAGTGTCCCGCTACGCATGACTGCAGTGTCCCATTATGCATGGCTGCAGAGAGGCAGCTACAGTCAGAAGCCCAGGGACCGGCGTCCCCTGATAAAATGCAGAACTCCTGCACCCCTTCATGTGGCCACGGCCTAATAACCTCCGTAATAATTTCAATGAATCACTTCCACATACACAAGTAGGTGGGGGAGGGGTGGTGAGTAAGTAAGGGGTAATTAGAAATTTGCGGTGGAAAGGCGGTGGGCCACAGAGGGGCTATCACCCCTAATGTGGGGCTCTAAACAGAGCCGAGAACGAGGGCCATGCATTCCGGCCTGCCCAGAGGGCCGCCTGGGGACTCACGGCGATGATGTCCAGGGTGCTGTTGCAGACTTTCTTGATTTCTCTGTTCCTGTCATGCATCAGGTCGATGATGTAAGCGGGGGCTTCTTAGTTTGGCATTAAGGAGGAAGCACCAGTGTTACTCAATGGATTGGTTCACAATAACCTTTTATACACCGACACAAGAATCACAGGAATAAAATAATAAACCATTTTTTTTTTAATGGGGGCATTGATTTGCTGAAAAAAAAGTCGCAAAAGGATCTGCATGTACAATTTATAATCTAATAATGAAACTGGAAAAAGAACATTAGTTACTAGAACAGAAGACTGCGGGGCATTAGGGGAGGGCAGGGGGGTTGCGGGAAGGATACGGGTCTCCTTGATGATTACATCTCTGGTTGCCTGGTGAAACACCATCTGGTAGAAGACGTAGGTGATCTGAGAAACAAACTCATCATCTTCCTGTTGAGCTGAGACAGATAAAGTATGAGTTTTTTTTTCTTGTGTTAATGTGTCTTTTGTGCAGCTCAGTGACATGCATCATCCTTCCATATAAAAGGATTTTCATTTCAATTGATCCGTTTCATTCACATAAACACAAACCACAGTCGAGGGTGACAGCACTGTACCCACAAGGCTTTAGATCATCTGTTTGCTTTGCTCTATCTGCCCCCTGCCTTTTGTAGCTCTTGATGACGTCCGATAGATGGTAAGAAATGTGCCATTGAGCAGTAACAGGACTGAAGGATCTCACTATCCAGGAGCTGCAGATTAAAACTACACTTCTAACTTCTACCAGTCAATTTTGCTGTTTTCCGCTGAAAGTTCTCCACCAACATAAATAAAGGTTCTACATTCCTCTGCCAGGGGCTCATTCATCAGCATCATGCACACAGAAAGCTTTGGTGACTCATGCAGCATCACTCATGAAAAGTGTGCACTTTTATACTGCTTTTATTTACCTTTACTGGACCAATATTTTGAGTTCATACATAGACTGTCCGGCCGCCCATTTCAACATGCAATGCTATGCACACTCACCATTGAGAAGCTCAATAAGCGCTGGGATTATGCCAGATTTGGCCAAAATGGCGGCACAGGCGTCGTCCATGGCGACGGTCCCCAGCAGGATGACTACATCTAGGATGAGGTCGTCCTCAGCCGAGCCTGGATAACAGGGTGGGGGGTGCCAATGCCAATGTCAAAGCAGGGGAGGCTGCAGACTCGTCAGAGCCCCCCTCCCCAGAAAAAGGTACCGACCGGGTTTCAGGTGCTCCTTCAGGTAGGGCACCAGATCATACTCTCTCAGCACCAGCTCCCAGTCCAGGTCGGGGATGGTGAGGTTGGCCAGTGTGCCGAGGCACTCGATCACGAACTCCTTCTCCTCGCCCGGCCCAATCTGGGCTGCCAGGTCACCCACATAATCCTGGGAAAGGGACATGGCTGTTGGGCTTCAGCCCCAGGGATGTGCACACTGTCGTATACCTTACACCTTCTATCACGTGTCAGACTCACGAGGAACAGCTGCTTAGAGGGGCCATTGTGTTGAGAAATATTCCTAATCATCTTCATCAGCAGAGCGTCCTTCAACTTCAGCGCCCTCTTCATCAGCATTCTCAGGCCGTTACCTGAAGAGCACAGACCGACTACTACTTTTCCACAAATACAGAATATTAAACGATTTTTTTTACAATAATTTGCAGCTACAGTACTTGGGCTGTGCCACTCGTGCATGTCACTGCTGATCAGCGTAAGCTGCCCCCTACAGGGCATGCTGGGATTACCGTCACAGATAAGCTGGCTGCTCCTCTTGTTAGCTGCCAGGTTGATGCAGAATGAGATGAGCTCCACATCAGCATGCTCATCCCCACTCTTAAAGAGCATCTGCATCAGCTGCAAAGGCAGGCCACTCAGAAACTTACTGTATCACCTCATCACTAATTAGCAGAGCGGATCACCCACATTTTATGCCACACACATAGGAACACAAATGATTAAGAGCAAATGATTAAGAGCAAATGATTAAGAGCAAATGATTAAGAGCAAACATGATGACTTAAAAATCAGGCCAGAAATTTCCCACATTGGCCATATGGCTAAAACACACACAAATACAACATCAGGCAAAACTAAGACCTACGGGCATTTAACGCTTCGATGAAAGCTCGCACACAAAAATGCAAAACAGCTGGAAGACTTTACTCAACGAAGCAAGTCCAGTGTTTCGCAGCACAGACTCCAACATGTACGTCAGGAAAGGTGGAGGTTTCAAACCCCCCCCCCCCCCAACGCCTGCTCATAATTTGTACTTTTCTTTAAGACCAAAAACTACGTGATTGGAAACAGTACTCCGCAGTCGCTTCAAATCAACGCCGGGCCGGTGTGATAGGGCCCGAGGAAAAACCCCTTTGCTACCTACGGCGAGAGGAGAGGTGCTGGGGGAGGCAGGATGAAGAAGTGGGG
>JAABNY020000032.1:15141085-15173412 GCA_015164015.2 Brevimyrus niger
AATGAAAGGCGTTAGCCACCCCCCCCCCCCCCCCCCCTCCCCCACTGTCGAGGGCTCCACCCCCATGGGCTGCTGAGCTTGCAACTGCTGAAGCCTGCCGGTGCCAGCAGGATCGCTCGTAGACTCCGTGGGAAACGGAGACATATCGCTTTTTTTTGATGGTAATTGGAAACACAACAGCCGACAATCAAAATGAAACAGGGCTGCTGGGCAGGGATACTCAGCAGACAGAGAGCTGGAGCTGTATAAGCCCCAATCAGAGACATTATATACAGTAACCCCCACCCCACCACCCCCAGACACACTCAAATAAGAAATGTTTTCTATTATGCCTGCGGCATGTGGTCCCATGTCGTCTTCGCAATTAGTACTCCGAACTTGGACTCGCTCTCATCAAGCCGTATATCATGTTACCGTCCTGCGAAAACTGGTGCCGGGATCATAATGTGGCATATTTTGGGCTGCCTGGCGACCAATGAAACAGAAAGCGTGTTATTTATCACAGGGACAAATTTATTGCATCGCTCCTCAATTAAGACTTTCAGCGGAGCGGGCCGTAAAAACGTGCAAGCATCACATCCTCGCCGCCGCACGGCCCGTAATTATTCGCCATTCTTTATATTACTGCAATAAAAACCATAAGCATATAAAGCATTAAAATATCTATTGGTGTTCTTGTTTTACTTTGTTTTTGTGGAACTGCATCGCCTGC
This sequence comes from Brevimyrus niger, assembly GCA_015164015.2. NCBI lineage: Eukaryota > Metazoa > Chordata > Actinopteri > Osteoglossiformes > Mormyridae > Brevimyrus > Brevimyrus niger. The sequence continues at coordinate 15,141,798 of JAABNY020000032.1, forward strand.
GGTAATTTCCGGAATGCTCGTGCTGAAGTCTCGCTGATTAGGGGGTTGTTTAGCTACATTGGCGTGCGTGAATAGTAGGTAGAGCATCACCGTACAAAACTGGGCGTCAACGGTGTGAACCATGGGAGTTATATGCTAACCATGACAGAAAGTTTGCTTAAACCCCTATGGCCTTCCCCTAAAGATGTCAAAATCTCATTCACTGTAGCTAAGCAACCCTCTAGTTAAGTGTGTGAATAGCGGAAAGAGTATCACCGCTGCAAAATCAGGCAGCGACAGTAAGTCCATGCCAGCTAGATGGTTACCGCGCCAGAGGATGCACTCTGACCCCTGTGACCTTTCCCTAAAGAGATGCCATATTCATGTCAACTAGAGAGTTGCTTAGATATAGCGACGTGTGTTCATAGCGGGAATACCATCACTGCTACAAACCCAGGCCGCAGCGGTAAATCCGCGGCAGCTAGATGTTAACCACCATAGAGAATACAATCTGATCCTCATGACCCTTCCCTAAAGACACACCAATGTCTTGTCACCTACAGGGTGGATTAGCTACAGTGAATAGAATCACCACTACAAACCACAGGCAGCATCCGTAAGTCCATGATATGCAGGTGGACAGACACAATGGGGCACCTGAACTCGCTGGAGTGGCGTTGTCCAAACCCTGAGCCGACTCCTAATCCTTCCAAGCCCACGGGGCAATGGGTAGGATAAAGGAAGCCTGTTTGCAGCACTGTATGAAGTTACCGCCGCAGACATGCCACAGATGACGGGAGCAAGGGTCAGGCAGGGAAATTAAAGAACAAATTTTCAACAGAAACAGGGAAGCCCCCATATAAGAAAGACAAAAAGTTAGCCTGGCTAAGGTCAGAGACACTGAAGGATGTATGTTCATGTAGTAACAGTCACAGTATGAGTATGTTCTGCAGTGAATGTCTGAACATCCCCTTTCCGTCAATCTGTCAGTTAATGACAGTGTGTGCTTCTCATTTCACTTGTCGTCTTCACTTGTATTTTTATTTGCTGTGCTGCATAAACCTGTATGGAAAATGGATTGTTAAAAAAAAATAACTTTTAGCCAAAAGTAAAGTTCTTCTTTATGTCCCTGAGATACAGCTTATTGTGTGCATTTAAGCCTCCTTCCTTACAAATGGGATTTACTGAGGTTGGGAACACAGAGACTACAGTCATGGCCAAAAGTTTTGAGAATGACACAAGTATTAGTTTTCACAAAGTTTTCTGCTTCGGTGTTCGTAGATCTTTTTGTCAGAAGTTTCTATGGTATAGTGAAGTATAATCACAAGCATTTCATAAGTGTCAAAGGCTTTTTTAGGACATTAAGTTTATGCAAAAACTCAATATTTGCAAGGCTGGTCCTCTGTAATTCGCCCTGACATTCTGGGTCAAATCCTGACTGATAGCAGCCCTTTCTTGCTTAATCAATGCTTGGAGTTTGTTAGAATTTGTGGGGTTTTGTTTGTCCACCCGCCTCTTGAGGATTGACCAAGTTCTCAATGGGATTAATGTCTGGGGAGTTTCCTGGCCATGGACCCAAAATGTTCCCCAAGCCTCTTAGTTATCCCTTCTGCCTTATGTTATGGTGCTCCATCATGCCGGAAAAGCCAATGTTTGCCAGCAATGTTCTTGGATGGTCGGCAGAAGTTGCTCTCGGAGGATGTTTTGGTACCATTCATTACTCATGGGTGTTCTTCTGCAAAATTGTGAGTGAGCCCAGTCCCTTGGCTGAGAAGCAACCCCGCACATGAACGGTCTCAGGATGCTTTACTGCTGGCATGACACAGGACTGATGGTAGCGCTCACCATTTCTTCTTTGGACAATCCTTTTCCAAGATGCCCCAAACAATCCGAGGAGGGACTCATCAGAGAAAATGACTTTACCCCAGTCCTCAGCAGTCCAGTCCCTGTACCTTTTGCAGAACATCAGTCTGTCCCTGATGTTCTTCCTTGATGCCCTTCTAGACACCAGGCCATCCTCCAAAAGTCTGTGCCTCACTGGACGTGCAGATGCACTCACACTTGCCTGCTGCCATTACTGAGCAACCTCTGCACTGGTGGTAGTTTTGCACTGATCCCGCAGCCGAATCAACTTTTACGAGATGATCCTGGACTTTCCCCAGTGCCCTGAAGCCTTCTTCACAATTTAACCTCTCTCTTTGAAGTTCTTGATGATCCGATAAATTGTTGATTTAGGTGCAATGTTACTAGCAGCAACATCCTTGCCTGTGAAGCCCCTTTTTTTCTGCAAAGCAATGATGACTGCATATGTTTCCTTGCAGGTAACCATGGTTGACAGAGGAAGAACAATGATTTCAAGCACCACCCTCCTTTTAAGCATCCAGTCTACTATTCTAACCCAATCAGCATCACAGTGATCTGCAGCCTTGTCCTCGTCAACACTCTCACCTGTGTTAGTGAGAGGATCACTGAAATGATGTCAGCAGGTCCTTCTGTGGCAGGGCTGAAATGCAGTGGAAATGTGTTTTTTGGGATTAAGTTTAAAGAGGGACTTTGCAATTATTTGCAATTCATCCAATCTCTCTTCAAATTATTCTGGAGTGCATGATAAAAACAGAGGCAGTGGACTGTGAAAATTAATATCTGTGTCATTCTCTAAACCTTTGGCCATGGCGGTATGGTTGTGTTGGGAAGATTGGGGGTTTACGACTGGGAGGATTTTAGCTGGCCAGTGCCACCTACAGGTCAGGTCACTTTTCCTTAAAAACTGGAGGTAGCTTTTGTGTTTGGCTCATGACATCATATCTTTGAGGTCTACAGGTGTTCAGCTTGGTGAGGGAGATGCTGGGAATTGTAAGTAAGGAAGACCAATATTAAAAAGTACATTAAATATTAAATTACAATATTAAACAGTACATTATGATTTGATATTTCCCATATTTGTGATAAAACCCTCAACACTGTTGTCATAAGTAGACATCAACAGACATCCTCCAAACACTACTGAGTATGCTTTAGTCTCCTTGGTGTTCATGTAGTGCAGGCTAAAACCATGGGTTCCTTTTATATCAGGGCTAGATAAGGTTTTAATAACTCTGAGCTATTAGTTAGGTTCTCCCCAAATGAGCTTGATGGGCCGAATGGCCTCCTCTCATTTGTATAGTTCTTATGTTCTTATGATGTGCACTACTCAGCAGTGTCTTCCTGTAGCAAGCAGATGCTGTTGATCCTCTTTGGGTCTAAACCCATTTCCCCCTTTCCAGTCGTTTCTGATATTCTCACCCTCCTGTTTTTGAAATACAAACATACACACTGCAACCTCAAAAATGTTGCTCTTTGTAATGGTACAGACACACAACTGGTATATCTCCACCACAAGGAATTTTTAGTTACCGAAGGTCATCGCTTTTGTTTTTGCAGTACGGACTCCAACAAAGGTCCTGCCTGGCACCAGAAGGCCTCTGGTTACTGGTTGAAAGAGACCATTGTCACCCATTGTCACCCAGCAATACCTGTAAGTGGAATAGATGCCGGTGGGTATTGAAAACCAGGAGATTTTCTTGGGGTTGATTGTAGATGATAAACTCGCGGTGATCACCAAATCTCCAGCATGCGCCTGTTCGGTTTCAAGATGAAAACAAAATGCTGAACACCCAACATCTGGAGAAAATAAAGATGCAGAATCTTATAATCTCATTACGCTAAAATATACCAGGAAAGAAAAACATCTGAAGGGTTAATTTATAATCACACAGCCACGCAAAAAGGAGCCTGGATCACATCCAGATTTTAGAAGATGCTAATCAATCATAATATATAATTAAAAAATCTACCCACAACTGAAATTAATTGTCATGAACTGCCTCCTCTGTGATGTATTGTCCCTATTGTTACCAGTAGCAACCGGCGTAAGTTCATACTTTTTTAAGTGGTGCCGATGGGATTGTTTTTCAGTAGACCACTGTATAAGAAAAAAAAGAAAAGTTTAAAGGAGTCAGACGTGCTGCATTTGTGCCTTCAGTCGAAAAACATGCTATGCTTCTTTTCTGCACGGGAACCACACAGGCCAAGCTGAAACTCAAGGGGATTCAATTCTGTCCCAAGTCTGGATTGAATTATCATAATATACATTAGACAAAGACTGAAGCAGCTCTGCAAAGTCACATGGAGGATGCAGAATTCTCCGTCTCCTGCATATTTTTGTCATAAACATAATAAACTCTCATTTTGGAGAATCCTATATATGATTAACCTCTAAAACTGAAATATGATTAGTTAGATATAATACACACACACAGGTTTGTAGTTATATCTTTGTGGGGACTCTCCATTTATTTCTATGGGGGAAAACTCTAGTCCCAACATGACAACGTTAACCCCTACCCAGCCCTAACCATAAGTAACCAAACGTTGATTGCATTCACAAATCTTTGTGGGGACCTGAAAAATGATCACACAATGTCAAAATAACAGGTTTTTAGTATATCATATAACATCTCCAAAATGTAATATAAACATAACACACACACACACACACACACACACACATACTTTCTTTGAAATGCTTTAAATATTTGCTATTTACCTGTAACCACTCTATTACTCTAAAATGGCAGCTCATATTTCCTGTCACTCAGATGTAATTTGCATATAATGCACAATAAGTTTTTGGGTACTGTCCGGGTGTCCCGCTGAAGAATACTTTCAGCCTTTTCCAGCACATTTAAACACAGACATTGCATCATTCTGTCATGCTGGATGCATGGGAGCTCGCCATGCTTCTGCACCCCCCTTATCTCTTTCATCAAGATGAAACTTAGCGCCACATTAATCTCACAATCAGAGGCAAATCTATGATTATTTTTCAAAACGACAACTGTTGTTAGTTCTTCATAACTACTATTGATAGAAAAGGACTTCAATAACGTCAAAAGGCCATTCTGACTTTCAGCACCCTGAGCTGCCCATGCTAATGGCATCATATAAGCTGTGTCCAAACCCAAGGGTGCATCCTTCGCAGGGTGCAGTCTACAGGGGGTCATTCTTCCCAGGGTGCAGTCTACAGGGGGTCATTCTTCGCAGGGTGCAGTCTACAGGGGGTCATCCTTCCCAGGGTGCAGTCTACAGGGGGTCATCTTTCGCAGGGGGTGCAGTCTACAGGGAGTCATTCTTCGCATTCATTCTTCAAAGGTCGAGCAGAAAGCATTGTCAAATGGGAAGGTCTAGCCAGCTGTTCCTGCCCTTACCTTGAGCTCCTATTGTCTAGCTGGGACACACCCACTTCATCTCTGTGCCATGAATCCTGGAATATGTTGGCCTGCAAAAATTCCATCGGATGGATCCTTTGCAACTGGGCAAAAGGAGGACACAGTTGTACCTTCAGAATGGGACTGCCTTATGGCGCCACTGTGATGCATTCGACTGCAGGCCAGACGGATGCAGCCCCTGAATCTGCACACAGCCGTAGACCCTCCAGATCTCTGCTATCCTAGAAGAAGCTGAAGCATGGGGGGCCTGAGCTCCCAAACCAGCAAGCCTGGCATTCCTGACTGAAAACTCTAAATAGAGGTTTCATACTCACTTTATGAGTGTTTCATTCTGTGACTACACACATAGGGGAAAAATTTTCACCTTCCTTCTTCGGAGCTGATTTCTTAAGCAGATATGTTTTATTTGCCTCTCATCACAGCCTGAAGTAAACAAACGTGTGCGGTCAGATTTATCTGAACTCGTACTTCAGCATTGAGGGAAGAAACATTAAACATCGGGACTAGCTAAAGGGCTGTTGACTTAAAAATAGCAAACGGATCTGAGATGTACTCATACACATAATTCCATGTGACTGGAAGCACTGGACGGGCTTGGTGAACCTGAAATGCCCACGGACACACATACATATGGATTGTTCTGTCCAACTTGTAATGTGTTGATTTTTTTTTGGTTTAATATACTGTTGCACTATTACACAATATACTACGCTATATACTGCTTCACATATTATATTGCAATATATGCCCCCCTTGGTATTATGTTATTATGTTGCCCTGTTTTGTGTTGTAAAGAATATACTGCATTATCACTTATATTTAAAAGCCTTTCATGTCACTATATGCTTGTCTAAGATGACATATAATTGAATTAAGCTGATTTGAATTGAACTGAACACAAATGCACATGGCAGCCACATTAAACTTCTGCATGGGTGCTGTCATTCTCTGCGGCTTGGTTCCAAACCCTGGGCCTGACACCGGCCTGCCGGCCCACGGCCCTGTGCTGACCTGGCAGGCCTCGCTCCACAATGAAGCTGCGGTCGCTCGCGGACATGTGGCGTAGAGCCACCACCGCCCACAAACGCACAACAAATGACCGCTCGGTCCCGTGCCATCTGGATCCCATGTAGGGGCCCCATCTTGTTCAGAGATTTATACCCTCCTGAGGTGTTTCGCCTTTAAAGTGCAAAAAATAATTGGCTCCCAGATGGGAAAAATATGTGGACTGGATTTTATAAGTTGCTCGTTTTATTGTTTAGTTGCAGAGAACGGTTAAGCACAATCTATGCTATCATTATTTTCTTAGCTACTTAATTAGAAAGTTCGCCAGTCGCTGAAAGGCTTCTTGGTATTTATTAAGACATTAGAACAGTAATAATAGGGACTAATGAAATATAATTTAAAAAATGTTTGCAATCATATAAGACTGGGGTCATTTCTTTCTGGGTTGTTTGCTATTGTTGGGAAACGGCCAGAGTTACAAACCATAGCACTGAGTAAACAAATGAAAGATTTCATCCGGAGCGATACCATAGAGTGTCGTTGCATTTGTGTATTTTGTCTTGCTTCCCTGAAATTGCTGCAATGTAAAGGATGAATGGGGGCAGGCCATTAGGAGCCAGAAGCGATGCTTTGGAATAGCAGGAGGTCAGCGATTTCTCTTTCTCCCGCCTGGATAAGGCACGCCACCCATGGAACACGCCCACCCCCCCACACATCGCCACAGACCCACTGTACGTGTCTGCCGGCTTAATGGGTGGTAGTGTCTGACAATAGTTGCAAAAGTCGTTAAAAACTTGCATGCTATGTATGCAGGATGTGGAAGGCATATGTCTAACGTCATTTCCACTGGCATAATGCATGGCTCTGTGAGATCTTTGGGTCCCACCCCAAGCTCTGCAATTTCTCAAGGTATTGATGAAACTATCAGAGCAGAGAATGGAATTCATAAAGAAACCCAAAAAATTAAAATGGAAGAGAAGCAGCAAGCTGAAACTATCTGACGTAAATGTAGTAAATAAAGTCTCCTGACAGACTGATCATGAGTACTAAACGTGATGACTTTTCATTATATATTAAAAGACACTAAATCATTTAACGGTATACTGTACATTGTTTATTGCCTTTCAGCTTTGGCTACTAAGTTAAAGGTCTGTCTAGACCCTTAAAATAGTGAACAATATTGTCCTATGCACTGTTACAGTTCAACTGTTCACCACAACACAGTTCCCCACATCACATCTATAAAAGTAAAAATAGCTTTTAAAGGGCTACCAAATGATTTTAGCAATATTAGCAAAAGTGAATTACGCACAATATTAACTGCTGCATTTCTGCTTTAGTGCTTTAATAGGAATCCAAACAGTTGTGGGTCTTTTCACTAAGTTTATAAGATGGCGTTGGTTATTTTTTCACTTTTTTTTTTTACTGTTAAAGCTTTGTTTTGTTTTTCAGCCAGCATTAGGTCGAAGGGCTGCCTTGCAGTACATTTGGCTCTATTCAAGAAACCAGACACTGTCTTGCCAGCGATTAGTACTATACAAAGAGAGGAATATTCCAGCTAAGTCTATAAATAATATTCCTTGTCCTCTGTTAGTAGATGATAATATGTTCCACCCTCTGTCAGACTTTGGGAGTCCAGGGGATTATTTCTTGAAGACCTCAAATACCTGGCATATCAGGTACCCTCAAGGCCAATGTCCGCTTGTCCTTCTATATCCTGTTCAGGGCTCTCAAGGGGACGGGACGGTGAACCACTGGGAAACTGAACTGAGGCAGGGACTTAAATACTGCGGGGTAACGAGACTAACACAGGACAGGTGAGACTAATTACCAAGGACTAGTAAAACAAGTAACAGGTGACACTAATAATTAACTCAATGAACAAAACAGGGAAACTAAGAACTGGCAAAGAAACAAGGAAAACAGAATCTAACACTGGGAATAACAAAGACCGGTAAAACACAACTAAGGCACAAAGCAAGAAACCAAAACTGAATACAAATCACAGAACTAAACTGATACAAATGAAACACTAGAAACAAAATACAAAAACAGAGGAGGTGGGAATGGAACACAAGACAGAGACATTCACAGGCAGCTGCATGCTCAACAGGCTGAGCCATACGGCCACCAGGAACCAGCGGAAAACACTAAAGACTTGAACAATGAAGGAAGAGAGGAAGGACTGGGACAGACCAGGTGCTGACCCTGACTGAGTGCAGTTTGTAATTCTCCCTGTGTTTCCAGGTGCACCTCTGATTGCTTTTCTGGTCAATTTCAGACTTAACATCTAACACTGTGTGACTATTTACATGTATCTGTATCAGTCCAAGTGTACTCTGATGTACTGACATGGTACACGGTCTGTTTCCAGCCTGACATCCACAAAAATAGTATAGAATACAATATTTTTTATGGCACACAGCGACGTTGTTAGAAGTTTAGTAGAATCCTGCTATATCTTCATACAGAGAAATGACATAGGACAAAGTCAAATGAGAATGGTCAGTGAGGCTTGGAAGCTAAACCCATGTTCTCAAGTGCTCCTCTGCCCACCTAGTGAGCATTGACGGCTGCCCAAGCAGATAATCATTCCACCAATTAGTAATAACACCTGCACACTATCGTGTATACCTCTGGGAGGTGTTACTGAATGGCCAGCTGGTTTCTCTCTGCCTATAAAGGTTATTGTTTCCTCTTATCCATTGTTGTCTTCTGCTCTGACTTCATTGTCACCACTATTTTGTCAGGGTATAATGCTGCTGCTGTTGTTGTCAAATCTTCTTTAAGTGCTTGAGGGCAGCTCTGCTAGAAAGGAGACTTCATAAAGATGAATGCAGTTGGACTGAATATAATTAATTTGAATCAAAATGAATTGAATCAATCTTGCTCCAGTTCTGTGGTTACATGTTAATGAATTTCTGCCCTACACTTTTCTCTCCTCCTAAGATATACATTTTATTTGGCCATCTCCTACATACTTTCCTTCCCTCAATGTTAGCTGCATTAATCTTACTATATGTCCGTAAAAACCCTGCACCAATAATCCATCTATTTAGAGCACATAGATTTTCTGACAATACTGTAACCTCATGGTTCCATAATCCCATGAGGAGGAACCATTTAGTCTAAACTATAGATCATTCCTTATAGAGTCTGCTGACCAATGCATGCCTGCCAGAATTTGCCAGAATTAGAACATCACAGATTTGTAGCTTATTTTGATTATTATTACATTGTGTCTTCATCAAAGATGGTCCATACTCAGTTGCCCTACAGATTATAGCAGACATGAAATTCCTTTGCATGATGGAGTGACACAGTGGCCCAGGACAGGACACAGCATGTAGAGGAGGTACGGAGTGTACACTGATCACAGTGCATTGCCACACCACCTCAGGGGTGAGAACCTGAGTCCAGCCATGTGGCAGGTGACACCTCAGCACCACACTAGTTCAAATGGACCAGTGTGAGTCCCCCCCCCCCCTCCCGGGTGACCAGGTTGGCAATCCTGCCACCAACACCCAAGCCGTTCCCCTGCAAGTGGGGGGATGTTGATTAACACCATAACCAGAACAAACCAATTGGAGGTTAAGGGCCTTGCTCAAGGGCCTAATGGTGTAGAATCACTCTGGACATTCAAGGGATTTGAACCAGCAACCTTCCAGTTGTTGGCACAACCCCTTAGCAATAGAGTCACCCCCCACCCAACAGGCAGTGGGCCCCTTTACTCACCTGTAGCTATTTCTTAATAATATGAACTGGATTTCTGTTTTTCCCTTAGCCTCAAAAGGCCAGGTGGAGCCTTACAACCTTGTCTTGACACTGCCCTGCATATCAGATCAGCTACTCTGCCTCCCAGGGAATGTTCCAGACTGCTTTAGCTGAGACAGTCAGACTACGCATGATAAGACATTTACAGGCAATTTCCCGGATGCACAGTAACTTGTACACTTCTACACAGCCTGGGTTTTGTGTTGGGTGGCATCTAGTTAAAAAAATGCTACAACACAATCAGATTTTTTTTTCATTTGGGGTGGTTATTTAGACACATTATAGAGCCTACTTTTACAGATCTCTCTTTGTGGGTCGGTTAATCGATTAGGCCCAATGGAGGCCCACGTGGATTAGCTATTAGAGCTAGTGCAGTACATTACATAATGAGTCAGGCAGTGCACTGAAATGAACGCAGCATGCATGAGTGACTAACTCTGCCAGACTGTAGCTGGGAAATTACGTTGTTTCTGGAAACCGGCTGTTCCCACAATGACAGACGTTAACGCTTGAACAGCCATAAATGAACCTGTCGTGGTGTACCACCAATCCAGGTTGACCGCAGCAAGTTTTCCAGGGGCTGAGTAGCAGAGAAGCTTTTTAGTGAAGGAGTTCATTTTCTCCCAGTTGGCAAATTCTATTCTGCTGGTAAGGGAATCAAATTCTGACTTGGCAGTCGGGAACAGGCCACTCTCCACCAACAAATATTGAGAGTCATGTCTTTGATGAGTACGTGACTCAGTTATACAGGCTTTGCTGGCCTCTAATCTTATCTTGCTTACGCACCTTGTTCTGACTTCCTACATTTCTGAAACCATGAAAAAAATACGGAGTGACAGAAACGCAGACTACTGGTGAAATATAAACAAGAAGAAAAACAAGCTCCAGAATGTATTCATGTAAACTGGCATTTCAGGTGAAATTGAATTGATCATTAATTACTCTTGCAAATATATACATATATATGTGAAGCCATGAACATTGAGATTAATATATTTTAGTGAATGACGTCAGTCGTTTATGACCTAAATTCCTTTCACTTGTGATAAATTGATCTAAAATAAATCAGATGGATTTTTTTTCGCTGTGCACACCTTCATAATCCATCCATTTTCCAACCCACTTATCCTACTGGGTCACAGGGGGTCCAGAGCCTATCCCAGAAGCAATGGGCACGAGGCAGGGAACAACCCAGGACAGGGGGCCAGCCTATCGCAGGGCACACTCACATACCAGTCACTCTCACATGCACACCTAAGGGCAATTTAGCAACTCCAATCAGCCTCAGCATGTCTTTGGACTGTGGGGGGAAACCGAAGAAAACCTCACGACGCCACAGGGGGAACATGCAAACTCCACACACATCACTCAAACCCGGGTCTCAGAGGTGTGAGGCAACAGTGCTAACCACTGCACCACCATGCCGCCCCACCACCATGCCACTTCATAATCTTTCCTTTTAAATGTTTTTACACAGTCAGAAAACATACAGGCTCTGTAATGCTTGTTTAAAAAGTATGTTGTTGATAGACATGTTTCTTACTAAATCTGTACCATGCGCCTAACTCATATCGAGAGAGTTACATTGTTACTCTCAGGTTTGATAAAAACCGAAAGCATTTATTTTATGGTACTAACTACTTATTGAGACATGACATATGTTTGAGAACTTAGGGTTTTTAAGGTGGCTACTCCGTAGCTCTTAAAACTGGACAAGTGGAAAAGAGCAGGCATGGATGGCCATGGGAGAATTTCTTGCATGTGTCTCCAAACACTGCCCCCTGCAGGATAATTAATTACTCATGAATGTGGCATCAAATTGGAACAGAAAACAAATCTACTTTTGCATTGATATTTTTTCATTGTTTACTCAAAGTTTTTGTAATAATATTAAATAAGAGTCTGTATCTTTTTTGACGTAAGTGCAGCCTGTCTGTATTTTGCAGTGTAGAGCTCCGAAAAGAGATCACTAGCAGGGACCCCACACAGAGGGGGCAGTTCCCATGGTAACCTTGCAGTGGGAAGTAATCTTGATCGGTATTACCCAACACTGCAAAAATGTGCTTTAATTGTACTGAGCTGTGAAGGCTGACCCTGCGTAAGGCCATAGGCTGTATGAAAGCACGTTCAGATGGATGAAAGCCTTTCCAGCGTTTACTTCGCATGATGCACGCGGTCCGTATTTGTCACAATAGAGCGCAGAGTCCATGCATCGTGGTCTCTCACATTCATTTAATATGAATACCATATTAGGGTGTGCATCTGTGCATCAATCTGATATAAAACAGCCCCCGAACAGTACCATTTCACAGCATTCGACGACTGTGAGATCATACTTTATGCTGCAAATTTTGGGGCAGAAAGCCAGATCGTACCCAACAAAAAATCATTTCAATAATCAAACTCCTGCAAAGAATTATCCAACTTCTTCATAATATGCAGGGGTTCAAATAAATCCAGGAGGACAAGACACATTTATGCTGACGCTGTTTAAGTTTCGTTGACCACGCAAAGAAAAGCTTAAAGCATTAAATTGACAAAACACAAAAATAATCATTTAGTAATGGGGAAATAGTGCACTGCAGGGAGCGTACCTGGGATGAACATGAAATAATTTCACACAGTCGCCGGAAAGTCGCGCAGTCATGGAAGAGCGACGTGTCTCGTGAAGGAAACATTTGACAGCTTCAGCAGCGCATCTCACAGGATCGCTCGCGACCGCTTGACAAAGACTGCAGCCTTTGCGTACATACATCCTTTTCTTTGTGACTAATGCTTTCAATAGCGCAACTTGTATTATTTAGCATCAGCAGTCGAAACAGTGTGCAATACGTCTTAGTGTGTTTGTTGATATGGTTTATAAAGAGAGAAACAGAGTTGGTTCTTTAGTAAAACGTTGATACCGTACAACCTAAAGAATCGACGCTAGATATTAGGTATCGCATTGCAAAACGGACAGCAGTATAGAAGCTAAATGATTTTATAAATAATAAATAGAAGTATGAAATAGCTTGGTTTTTATGTGATTGGGATTGGTTTTATATATATAAAACAACTGAGTATAGTGCACAGTTTTCACAGTTTTTTACTTACTAAAACAATACTGTTGCATGTCCCCAGTTACAAGAACATAATAAGAAGTAACATGGCATTGTAAAGTAGATTGCCAACATATTGATTTTTGTATGCCTTTTACCGCGGCATTGCTTTTAATAAATTCTACTGCACCTGTTCATCAACTGTTTATTTAATTCATCGTTCAATCCTGTAAAATAGTACTTTCAAGTGTTTTTTCGTTGTTTGGAGTTTATTTGAGATTTATGGTTGTCAGGTACGTTATCCCTATTTTGTAAATTTTCTGACGTCATACTTACATGCGGTCATAAAGAATTGACTATAGTAAAATTAACAGCTTTGTTAAAATGACATGCCTTTTGCTTGCTTCGTTGTAAGCGCGGCTGGTGCAGTGTAACATAAACTAGGTATAAAGAGTGGCCATAATTTCGTATAACATGAGATTTTACGAAGTTTCTTTGGAATTGTTTCTGATTTATGTGGAGCCAGTTTCCCTAGACAGGTTAAAACCGGCAGTGAAACTCGAGTAGAGGGAAGACGGCGAGATCATTTAAAGTTAAAATCTGAGCCTTTTCTAAGACATCAGCTGTAAATATATATTTGCCCTTGTCACACTATTTATTCAAAATTAGTTACAACCCACTAATAGGATTAGCGTAAATCATTAAAATTTAGACTCATTATTCATGTTGTAAAGGCTTTAAACGAATTTAAGGACTGTAAATTTATAGTGGGTCATATATCAACAAAATATCTCCATAAGGTTGCGATTAGCGTTGACGTTGTCTTAGTGAATTGCGAACTCACCCAGTACCCTATGGAATATTACTAAGTACGCATGTTGGCCTAAAGCTATTAACCAATCTTTTTATTTATTTGTTTGTTATTTCGTCAGGGGCGGTTCCGGGGGGGGGGGTGTGTGCAGTGCCCTCTCAACGCGAGTTCGCCTCCATTGTATCATCGGTGATTTTGGGGGTGATAAGTTTCATGTGTAAAACGTGAATACCTTGTTATGTGTGTACTGAAATCTTATGTTAAGTTGGAAAAAGAATTGGGGGTAACTCCAGCATTATAAATGGCTTTAAAAAAATCGAACTGATACGTGAACACTATAGGTATAAAATACAAATCCGTGAATTGTTTACGGCAATTCTTAGTTTACACTATGTGTGTTCTACACAACTATGAATAACAACTATAAATACATTACAGCGTGTGAATCAGATGGAAACTTTAGTTTACAGATGGATTAAAACCAGTTATATGTTGTACTTCACACTGTTACTATCCTGCATATGCATAATTTACGGTCGTGGGTGATTTTATTGAGATCATAAGCAATTCTCTTGTAAAACAAACTGAAAACAAATAATCTTTTGCTTTTCACATTTTTATTGTTCGAATTTGAATTTGGCATTTTTATTTGCAGAATCATAAACGCCTGGTATCTTTCACAGGAAGTGAATTAAATTTGGTGAGAGACGGGCGGTTCTCGGTCCGGCAGCTGACCTGGACTGTGAAAATGTGCAGGTGAAAATTAACGCCGTGGCTTCAGCTGCTCTCAAGCTCACTTCTGTTGTGAAGAGCCAAGTAAAGAGAGCATTAGAAATATGACCATCCGCGAACACCGACATTTACAGGACTACAGGTCCATTTCTGAAGACCTCGGCATTCCCATTTCTGCAGATTACATTATTCAGAAGCTTGCAGGTAACGTCAACCTCTTGGACGTGAACAAGCGATACCGTATATTTTTTTTAACATTGGCCATAATTATCAAAAATATATAAATAAATCAGGATCTATTTTCAAAAATGTAAAGGTTGAACTGGAACTATGGTTTTAACCAGCATCATACACAGGACACTGTTTTCAAACACGCTCCCGTAACTCATCAAGTGGACTATAGTACTGGCGACGTGCACGTGGTAGGTTCGAATTGCAATTGTCACCCGTCTCTCTGTCCGTAGTTTCTTTAGGATGAAAGAGTCAGATAAATGAAAGAAAGGCGAATTTATGTGGTCGAAACCCAGAAAAAAACCCACAGAACACACAAGAAAATACCTCTAGAGCTTTAACAAGGCCAACTTAAACAAGTTAAAATCTTTCTAAGAGAATGTTCAGTGAATAAGAAAAATAATAAATCGTAAAAATCTTTTTGAGTTGAAAGTCAAACGCAGTAAATGCATGAAGACCAACATTTTGACCAACAGATTTTTGGTTTAACTTATTTGTCTAAGTTATAGCACAAATTATCTTACTATTGTGACATTTTTTGCCACAATGTCTAAATAATATATTCACCAAAGTATTTAAAATTACTCGCTATTTGACATTATTTTGCATATTTATATTAAATATTAATAAACTAATACTTATAGTTATTCTTTATGCTATAGACATTCATTTAAACTGAATTGTCCGTTGAAAATGAGGATCTATAAAACCCTGTAACTAAAGCTCCCTCTGAGTGGGCAGAACAGGCTATATGAAACACTGACTAAATCAAGTTGTGTTTTAAACTGGAAGGTAGCAGATTAAATTGCCAAGGCTATTTCTGTTTCGATAAAAATAAGAAAAATAAGGATATTGACGAAACGTTAAAAATCTTAAGTAGCCTTTAGGCCCGCGTCTTCTTACAATGCTGACCAAAAATTACATTTAAAGACATAAAGATTTATTAGGAATTTTACTGTATTTTCAGATTTTAATACGCAATAAAATTCAAAATACAGCGTGTATTTTCAAAATAAATGAAATAGTTTTGCAATGGTTCGTTAAAGGGCAAGTGATTTTTGAATCAACATTGCAGTAAATGTTGTCGAATTCAAGGTAAAATTATTATGTTAAATAATGTCGTTCAGAAACTATGACCCCAGGAAGACTGGATAATCTTCCGCAACTGGTTAAATGAATAAAAGAGCCAAACATACTAAAAGCTATATAACTTGGAAACAAATAAATTGTTTTATATCATTCGTTTAATTTTAACCAAAAAAACTTGTAAAACTTTTAAAATAGCCTATTAACAATAAATGTAAAAATCATTCTACACATATTCAGTTTTACCTGAAAGTAATAGAAAATGGGTCTTTCCCATTACACACCATTAGGATGTGCTTGATCTCATGCTAAATGTAGCTATTTTCTCCATGAGTTTAAGGATAACCATTTCGGTGAAAATTATACTTCATTCTTGCCAGCTGCGATTCTACCGTCGGTATTTTTATTACTGCGGTAATTATTAATGATGTACGTCGTGCTGGCGTGCTGTTGCTCTTGTTTTATGGGCTTTTTATTCCGATTAATACATTGGATTTTTTCATTTATTTGCACCAGCGTAATGGACTTTTACTGTCACCGCCTTAAAATCCTGCGCTGGAATATTATGCATTTTTTAATGATCGTCAGTATTTGTAGCATTGGGCTGTAACTAAAAAGTTTAGGGCACTGATTCGGACAATCGATCTGTGGTCATACTGAAGCAAGAACAGATTCGGCGATTCATCATTCCAACAAATACCACCCCATTCTAAGTCCAACTAATCAACACCCTTATTCAAAACGAGTTCCGTAATAGTCATTGTATTGACTATCGACTAGTCAACTCAAGTGGGCTTTACTGACATACCATCGATATACAAGTAGCCTATACAGTAGCACGAGACAGTATTATCCCAAGATTATAGTGCGACATGTAGACAGCGAGTGACAAAGAGAGGGATTCGCAATAGTTTAAAAAAAGTACAAGAACACAAAACAGTACAAGTAGGGTGGGCGGGATTCAGGACTGTACATATGATATATGGCTCCTGCATGTATACAGGCTACGTAAACAACATTAATGATGCAGTAGGCTATATATACCGAGCGAATATAAACGACTTCGATTTCACGTTTACCGGTAGTACAAACAGTCATTAAACAAATATATTTTAGATTAATGTAGAATTCATCAAGTGATATATAGGTTATATGTACCGATGTCACACAATTGCTAGGCGCCCCGTAAGCCGGTCATCGCCCAGCGGAGCTGTGCTGTCCAGTGACCCTTGGTGCTGATTAACGTAAAGCATTGATCTAGTGTGTTTATTTATTCATTTTTAATTAACAAATTTTAGTGCTAACGTTGAATTATAATGCAAAGCACATTTTATTCAGCTTAGTATTGTTCATTAAACCAACGGCCCAAATTAAGTATCCGAAAACCGTAAGGTTTCATTATTCGTACTATGAAGATTCACAAAATGCCGTCTTTACAGCAGCTAACTTTACTGGCATCAATATGGTCAATGAACGTTGACTGCAAACTGTCTGTGGTATTCCAACTTCAAATCAGTCTGCACTGAATTAAAGGACACGAAGTGTATACAAAGCTTTGTATAAAATTAATTAACCGCTAATGATCTTTAAATAAAGTGTTTGTGGTTTGATGAGTAGTGTTTGGAAGATTAAAAACAATATAAGCGGCCTTTATTTGTTTTCATTTAGTAATGAATTACAACTGTTTTTGTTAGTAGTTCGTATAGGTACTTGTAGTAATAATTCTGTTACCGGTATATTATTTTTGGCAGAAAGGGGAAAATATTGCAGGAGTGATTTAATCCAGTAATAAATTTGATAAAAGCAATTGTGACTTATTTTCCTTCATTGCATATTATATAGGCCTATGACCAGTGTTTCGCTGCAGTTTACTTTAGGCTTTGATAATCAAAGAATCTATAAACATTAGACAGACAGATATAGATAGATAGATAGATAGATAGATAGATAGATAGATAGATAGATAGATAGATAGATAGATAGATAGATAGATAGATTGTTGCGCCTCCTGTATTGTTATTCGACTTGTGTTTCTGTGTCACGTGTGAATTAGCGTATAGAAATAAGTTTAAAAACGGTGGCTTTATGCAGAGTTTGTGAGTTCCAACAAGAATACAGACGACAGTATTGCTTTGGCTCCAACGTGGACTCTTACGGTAGAGGCGAAAGGGGTTCTGGCGAACTAATGATGTAAAAATGCTGCTCTATCCCAGCGCCTTAATTAAATGCATGGAAAGAACGAGCGAAGAACATCTGGTTTCAATCTACGTCCCTTTGATGGCATCAAGTGTTCTTTTCCCAGATCGGGGGCTGGGAGGTATGGGCTCTCCGTGGCGGCTTGGAGCATTGACTTCTTTTCTTTGAACCTATGGACCCTTTCTCTCCTGTCAAGACCTTCTCCCGAAGCAACCTAATTGTTGAGTCATAAAATATTCCAAAATGATTTGTACTAAAAGAAACGCTTAAAATGCATATATGTGTCTGATAGCGACTTATTTATAGAAATTTCAGAAAGTTAAATAGTCGGCAGAACTGTATTTAATTCGCGTATTGTAAACCATATTAAAGTTTAATGCCACTTTTCTCGATGTGGCGTTGGGGTTAATTTCGGGTTTGATTTATTTCAGACATTATATAAGTCATTTTAAAAAGTAATCTTTACTCGCTGTTTAATCGAAAAGTTTCCACAATTCTCTCATTATTCCGCAACACTTAATATAGGCCTAACACAAATAATTCGGAAATCTTCATGGCCGCCACACTGTATATAAATTAGATAAAGATCTTCATTTAAGCCAAAATAGTTTTTATTACACGCAAATTAATATGAGGGAAGGAGAGGGAAGCAATCCTCAATTTAAATAGTTGTTGGAAATAACCTACAGCGAGCAGTCCTGATTAAACAGGCATAACAGTGGATGGATATAAGGTCTCCCTTACGAGACTTCTGGGGTCCTCCGTCCGGCTGCCAAGGGTCCTTAAATTCTTTAATTAGGGTGTTTCTGTATTGGTGGTGGTATGTTCCGTACTGTGTGAAAGGGAGGGGTGGCTTGTGATGGAAAGTGGTTCTGTAAAACGTCAGGAACTTCACAAAAGCATTGCCACGTAATTACAGGCTCCTATTAGGACGATCTTCCCTCCCAGGGGTCTTAGATTCTCATTTATTCAGCGTTCAGGCTTCCTCTGCCTGCCAGTTCGTGTCGTTTGAAGTGCCAGAGTCTCTTAAAACCATCTCAGTGAAGGACTCTTTCCAAAAGCAGTCCCTTTTCAGCCTTCCTCCTCTGAGCGTAAACTGAGAGCTTACTCACACGCGCATCTGTTAGACATCATCTTCTCCGCTGCAAACCTCCAGCCATTCATGAGTCGTGAGTCAACAGCGTTGAGAAGAAAACCTTCTCAGAAGTCTTCAGGGTGGATGGTGCCGAGCAAATGGTGAGCTATTCGGTTTTAGAAGAGTGGACAGCGTCTGAGGTGTGACATCCCTTCTACAGAAATTCTCTGCGGCAAATAAGATCTAAATAAAGGGGAAAAAACCTTTTGGTTCCTGCTACGCGTCTCCCGTTTTGAAAGTTCAACAAAGCCTCTTCAAAGCTGAGAAACGTCAGTCCTAGCGGATCTATACAATTGTGGACGCTGTGCTTTGTGACAAAAGGGGTTCTTTTCGATTGGTTTGGCGCCATTATAGGTATTTTTTGTCTGAATGCGAGGAATAACTTGGCTGGGCTGCTATTATTTCCTATATTATTCCGTATTCTATTTGCGTCATGACGTCTAGTTATGCACATGTAATGGACAGACAAGCTACGATATCCAGCCGCTTGGAGAGTCCGATTACAGCGAATCTGGAAAATCTACAGGCTAAAAAGAACTTCTCAGTAAGTCACCTGTTGGATCTGGAGGAAGCAGGGGAGATGGTTGGGGCGCAGGCGGACGAAAGTGCGGTGGAGACTGGGAGGAGTATGCTGGAATCGCCGGGGCTGACCAGCGGCAGCGACACCACGCAGCAGGAGAGTAAGTGCGAAGTGAGCTCCCGTGGTATGTACTCTTGGGGCCACAGTTGTGATTAACACTTTAACGCAAGGGATTGTCACATTAGCACATATATGTCAATCATTTGGCGCCGGCGGTTCTGACATTGTGTAGTAAATCAAACACGAAGGAAAATCGCGGACGATTGCGTGAGATATTTCTGCACAAGTTCTCTGTTGTTCGAGAACTGGGGAGTTTTCAACTTTTAACCAAAGGTACGGGTAAACACGATCGTGTCATGTTCATTTTGGTGTTTTGTAGGACACTAATATGTGGCCACAGGATTGCCTCCGAATACCATTGCGTTCAGAAGCAACCCAGTATGAGACCGTTCCAACAAAGCACATGTAAACTGGTTACAAAACACATTTCCATAAGCATCTACATGCCAATTGTAGTATAGTTTGCGAATAGGTCCACTACATTTTGTGCGGTGTGTACAGTAACGTGTACAAAATGTAAAGCGATACAGTGAAGATATCGAAAATATATTCCGTCAAACCGTAAAAGCGTCTCGAGACGTTTTCAAAAAGGAGTAAACGTACTCTTGAGTGTTACGTAAAGTTCTAAAGATATATCCTATACCAAATCGATGTGAAATTGGGCGTTCGTGGCCTCCTTTCCTTGAAACATGGAGTTCATGCAATCCATTATATTTATGCTGTGATTTCGCCGTATAAACAATCTAAGCAGTTGTCCTTTTAATCATTCGGATCGCAGCAGGTTTTGTCAGTTTTAGGGGTGGCGTTGCACATTTTCTGTCAGCAGCAGTAATATACGGTGTATGAAATTGCTAGGTTAAATTTAAGTGCAAACACAAGGTGCATCCTTAGTTCTCCCGTTATTCCTACATTATAAATATCAGTGTACGTTAAAACGTCTTTATTAAATTTCACCGTAAAGTATAAATTAGAACGGACATGCTTTTATGATAACTTCTGACAGGAGATCCTATACGAAGAGTATGGCCTAAGAGATGTGTAATTATGCCATTTCATTTATCCTAAACTACTGTTAATTTAAACAGCTGAAGAGATTTTTAGTTTTATCGGTAACGCACATGGAACAGATGACCTGTCCCCGACAATGGACATCACGAAGTTCTCGCTGGTGAACATTTCTCTTTACCCGTCAACATAACATCGCCGGTTGTCGCATCAGACTCCTAAAAATAAAAGGTTCCTAAATCATTCAGCAACTCCTAACTGAAAGAAAAACGAAGACATATGCAGGGACTTTAAAAAACCGATTATATGTTATGTACAGGAAAAACTTGAATATAATTTCGATATGCGTAATAGAAAATACTGCCTGTGGGTGTTTTAAATAAATTTTAAACGGCTTTGATGTCTTTATGCAGACATTTATGTCGAAATAGGCTAACCAATTATTACGGGTGTTATATCGTATACTATCGCTCAATTAACATTCCAACACATACTAAGATAGCTTTGTAATCTATGCTTAAATATTATTTGCGAAGGAGCTGTATAAATATATTAGATGGTATAATTTTAAAATGCAGTATGCTGAGAACTTATTAATACCAAAAGTCATAGGTCTATAATAAGGGTAGCGATCGACCAGTACTAGGACACAATACAATCATCCATTTTAATTTATAATAGGAAAAACTACATTATTGCAGTCGGTTATAATATTTAAGATATAGGCTAAATGCACCATGAAATTCAACCGCAAGTATTTCATCTACGCTGATGACATAACGTTTTTGTGTAGTGATTTGTTATCGTTTAATTGCGTTAATTGCAGGTTAATTATAGGAGACATGATCATAAATACATAGGGCCATATAAGCAAATAACCTAATTAAATATTCCATCAGCTGTCCGTATTTGTTTTCCTTGTGTTTACATCGGAAGTTAAAATCTGTAATACAATCTAATAATTGAAAAATGAAATTAAACAGCGGTCAATGTAATATTTAAATTTAACGGTCCATTTTAGAGAGCCCTCATTATTTTGTAATGTAGTTATATGGGATGTATGAATTAAAATACATAATACTTAATACATATTAAGTTTTCCTGTATGTGTTTACTAATATGGAGCTACACTTAGCAGTATTGACATTTATATTCAAATATATTCTCCAGTTCTACTAATTTTTGTTTTTGTTGAAGGGTAAGTTTTGGACTCGACACGGGATATATAGGTAAAGAATGGTAGGCTACGTATTACTTCACAAAAAGTGATTTATTTGAGGTTAATTTTTAAAAGATTCACTTTCTAGTTTAATTTTTCTACACATATTTTAAAGGCCTTTCTGTTTTCATGGACAGTCTACGGTAGTTGCAACGGGATAAAATCAAGATAGGACTATACATGGCTTTTAAATGCGCAGAATGTATACCAAAAAAGCTTAACCACTGTATTCGCCTTAGTGAATACTTAAATAAAGGTAGGTCCATTTATACTTTATTTTAAGTAGGCCTATATTTATAATTGATTTGGGAATATTTATACTGTAGGTCCTAAAGCTTTCAAAGATCAGCTCACAAGTTCAATTCGTCTGAAACAGAAATCGTGAAAGGCGGGAAGATGAACGTTACAACGTGAGACAGGTATTATACCGCGCAAAAAATTATAAATTTAAAGTGAAATACCGAAGCATACACGACACCCAACTTACCACCACTGACGTGGGCAGCAGATGCGGGTACTAATTAACCTAAAAAGAAAAAACATCGCGTAGGCTAATTAATGCGATAATGACAAGGTGTCAGTGACTTACAGCTCGCTTTGCTCTCCATCTAGGCCCATTTGTTTCCCGCTGCAAACACGTTGTAAATCCCATTTGATAAGACTTAATTTAGTCTAAAGTAATATGTAATGGAAGGAGGCCGTAATATTTTTCAATTGTTATTTTTTATAGTATTTAAAAGCGAGTTTACCACATTTCCAGTTAAAGTGCCCTAAAGTCGTCTAGCACAACTGCCGGTACATTAATACACAATTAAAGAACTAAAAACAGGATTAGACGGAAAGGAAACGTCGAATAAATGATAGGCCCTATCATCGAAAGTACACGTTTACTCCATCCAGAAGAGGTACCATGTCCTCCGTTGCCATTTATTTAACTTTTGTGACAAAAAACAGAGTTCGCATCTATTTAGTCTGTCAGCAGATTTTCATTTGCTTTGGTCTAGTGATTAATGTGCACAATAAAAGTATCTTTTAGGGTGCTGTGCCACTACAAGAGAATGCCTCTATGGGGATATATCCGCTGTCCTTGAGACGTCCGTCGTGTCCCGTCGCCAGATCATAAAAAAACAGACATTTAACACTCCCTTTCGCATAGAAAGTCGTCGTTTCCACGTACAAATAATATCGTGAACAATACTCTCTATTAGAAATGTGTAAATACAGTATGGGCGTATGCGCAAGCAGAGAAATTGTACGGATTTTAAAAATAGCTCGTATGTCTTCTGATGATTAGTATGTAAAACAATTACGGTTAGCCTATATTTCCCTTTTCGTAACGTCCTCCACCGTACAAGATATGAAAAGGCAATGCATTCAAAATACCTTTGATAAGCCAGACAAATGTGTTAGAACCGTTTAATGGCCTATGCTACCATACGACTCACTCCACCAGGCATTTATATTAATAGTAGTCTGTATGCCCGTGCGCGTTTCCAGTTACTGATTAACCACTTATTGTCGCAGTGACCGCAACCTAATCCCAGAAATATGCGTTAGTCACATAAACAGGTATACATTTGCTAGGTGTAGGCCACAACACAGAAAAAAATGTTTCACAATGTTTAAAAAAACGCAACCTGTTGTTTAAAAAAACGCAACCTAAACAAACCTTTTGTAGTGTTTGTTTAGGTTGCGTTTTTTAGAAAATAAAACAGAAATGAGTTGTGTTTGCTACTATTATTGTGTCATTCAGGGATATAAAAATTGACAGAATATCAAATATATATGCCCACAAAAATCAATATCTCTTCAAATTTATTTGTATTTCTAAATATTTTTCTCCTAACAATATATATTAACATTATACATGTATTGTGTATATAGATGTGTATAATATACTTGATCATTTATATGATAGGTGTACTTCTGTAAGTTTGGCGTTTTGAGCAGTGGTGGGTCAGCAACATTAGGCCTCACAATCGTGCGATCGAAGAGGAATAAGAAGGAAAAGCTAGGCGGGGTCCCTCTCACTGCCCAGGGCAGGTCTAACCAGAGAATTTTGTCACATACGGAGGCGTACAGTATGCAGGCGGGTTTGTAAAGAAGGCAGTAAAAGTAATTACCTTCGATGGCTAATTATATATAATTTGTTCTTCTGCATACGCCCATGTCGCTATGTGGGAATCAGACCTCAGGGAGTGCAGCTTGTTTTGCGGTCGAGAAAGTGACCGTGCAGATAACAAGAATGAAGCACGGCTCTGTTAGCAGCAAAGTGTTTACCTGCAAATGCCGTTCAAAAGTAATGCATTCCACAACATTCCCGGCTCAGCCCGTGTCCAGACTTCTATATTACGGTCTATTACCGAGAAGAGCTACAATGAAAGTGCTTCTGTTTTCAGGCCTGACAGCTGACTTGTGTGTTTTACCGTAGACTGGAATGATTCTCGCTCCTGAAAAAAACTGGTAAAATTCAGGTGGTGATTTTGCAAGTTTATGTAACATTACGGCCAATTGGATTTATGATATTCTCTTGTGTGTGTGACAGGCGTGTTTTGGTCACATGTCATAATTGATTAATGTATTGATGCTTCTGTATACTTAAAAAAAAAAAAAAAATTCACGCATAGTTGTATAGCATTAGTAATTCAGACATATTTTAATCTGGTTCTCCTGAAACTATAAAACATGTTAAAAAAAATTATTATCTTTTTCCACTTTTGGGTTTGCCCTATCAGCCTATGTAATAAAACATTAACTTGCTTGTTTTGATATTAATTTAAATCTAAGACCTTTGTTCAAATGAACGTGTAGCTTCCAGCTTTCCATGGCCACCAGTGGTCAAACTATGGTTTGGCTGGTCATAAAAATGCATTTTAAAAGCGAAAACTAAAAGCCGTGGGCCAAACATGAGCAGACATAGAACTCTGAGCTGCTTTTTTTCCCAAAAGGCTCTGAAAAGCTCCTACTCAGACCTTCCTCTTGGTTTCTGGGATATCGTGGACTCAAGGCCCCACAGTTTAATGATGTGATATTATATTTCCAGCTATTGATCCTGATACAATAGTTACCTCACTTCTAAGCTCATCAGTCAAAAGAACATTTTCAAATGAAACTAGTAGGTTAATTCTACAGTACAAAGGGTGATGATCAGTTCACCACAGCCCTAAAGCCAGCAGTGTTTTCATATATCCTGATGCGGGTGCCTCACTACCCAATAGCAGCGGGGACAAATATAACTCAGCTATACTCTGAACACACGACTTGATCATTGATAGCTTTAAAGGACGAGACACAGCCAGAGAACATGACTTTTGGTACTGCAGTAACATTTGTGAAAGAGGAGTCCAGGACCTTCCCTGAGATATGGAATATTGGTAGGGAGGGTATCTGGGGGGGGGGGGATAAACCACCCCTGATCAGTAACTGGATAGGCAGGCAGGACAGTGCCAAGAGGGGGGGGGTGCACTTCAGTTTTACCTGCTGCATCGGCAACAAAGCGTGACTCCACAACCTCGCATTCACTCCAGCTTGTGGTCTGTGTGTGTGTGTGTGTGTGTGTGTGTGCTGCACGTGTGTCTTGTCCCCGCATGCATGTGCTTGTGCGTGTGTGTTTCTGTGTGTTTCATGCCCACAGATGAGCAGCTGAATGCAGAGGAGAAGAAGAAGAGGAAACAGCGCAGGAACAGAACCACCTTCAACAGCAGCCAGCTGCAGGCCCTGGAGAGGGTCTTCGAGAGGACGCACTACCCCGACGCCTTTGTCAGGGAAGATCTGGCACGGAGGGTGAACCTGACGGAGGCCCGTGTTCAGGTAGTCCCCCCCCCCTCGCATCCCCAGGACTACCTCCGTTGAATGCTGGTCATGTCTTAGCACCAAGCATCTAATAGGATTTAATGAACCCTTCTGCAGAATATTTTAAAGCAGATTATGATTTTAATTAACATAGATGCAATAATGCGTTAACCACCAACACTCTTCATTTAAATCTCAATCCATTCCTTCTGACAAGACTTAACTGTAAAGTTTCCGGGCTTTGGATGTTTGCCCGTCCTTTCATGTTGCTATAGGAATGTTTTGCATCGGGATTATGCCTAGTTAAAAAACACACAAACACACACGCACACACACATCTGCAATTAATACTTACCAGAGCATTGCATAGCCTTTGATAGAAAGACTGTTCATTCCTGGAACATTACGTTACAGGACATTATGCCTCCGGAGGAACCAACTGGGTTCGCTTTAATAAAAAGGATTTTATTTAGCTGGACTGCCTACAATCGGCTGTTTTTCTGTTGAGCGTAACATGATTGAACACCGTGTCTCACTACACTGCTGTCTTGTTTTTGAAGAGTATAAACAAAGGAGATCCACAGGAGAATATGGCATTTTTTTGTTGCATGAATATGATAGAGATAAATTCAGAGAGGACATCAGTGGAGCAGAAGCTGATTCTGGAATTCTCTGTGGTTTCCAGGTGTGGTTCCAGAACAGGCGGGCTAAGTTTCGCCGGAATGAGCGGGCCATGCTAGCTAGCAAGAACGCCTCGCTTCTGAAGTCGTACTCCGGGGATGTGACGGCAGTGGAGCAGCCGATCGTGCCTCGCCCTGCCCCTCGACCCAACGATTACCTGTCCTGGGGCACTGCCTCCCCATACAGGTGATTTCCCACCAAGCAATTCCTGATAATACATCAACCAAATTCCACCCCACGGTCTCATAATCTTCCTGTCACATGTGACTTTTTTCTCTTTCCATCACGTCTGCTTTCTTGTGTCCACCTTTCACACGTTTTCGCTCATAGCAGATGTCAGTTTTTTTCTCCCTGTTTTCACGACCGTGAAAAACTGGGCTAAGCCTGCAGTCGGGGTCTAAACTGTACGGAAAGTCCCATGATGACTACAACCATAAGCAGTTAGTCGATACATTTCCTTGAGAATGTGGGTGTTGAAAACTGGCTTTAAGATACTTGCTATGCTTACGCACCTTTTCTGCGTTCTCGGCCACACGATACACGCTAACAAACACAGGAAACGTCGCGTGGGCAGGATTTTTTGTGCCACTTTTGACACTGGTTTGATTTAAAGCAATACTACGCAAAAGAAAAATAAAACGTACAACACTGTTAACCTGGCAAGAGCGATGGAGTCGGTCAGTTGGAAGCCTCCGCTGGCGTGAGCGCATGCTGTGTTTTTCTTCATTTCCACTTGAGCAGAAACATGCCTGGCATGTGAAATCACTAAAGCAAGTCCTTGTGCAGACCTAACACATGCATTGCAATTTATGTGTTGTTAAGCTGCTATCCAATGGCCGGGGGAGCGGCTATGCCAGTTCCACAGAAAATGCTGCCCAATGAAAGCAAGTACTCTTTCATTTTTTTCCCTACCTGCATCGTTTATAGGGCTGCCTTGCTGGCGGCTGTCGTTGACCTGCACGTGTCGCATATAAATATTTGACGGTTGTCGTTATTTTCATACCAGCGCTATGGCTACCTACCCACCCACATGTGCCAACACCAACACCACCCAGGGGATGAACATGGCCAACAGCATCGCCAACCTACGTCTGAAGGCCAAGGAGTACAGCTTGAACCAGGTGCCCACAGTCAACTGAGGACAAATGAGCAAACCCCGAAGTCCAAGGAGGACCTTCGGACATTCTTATCGAGAAGATCCACACGGGCCCACTGCGGGTAACCAGCTAGCCCATGGGATTTACAGCAGATGCTTCTCCCAGATGGACATCATGTTATTGATGAATGTATTGTATTATTGAGCAACCGGTGGGTTAGAGGAAGACTGACAAGAAAAAGCGAAAAAAATTTTGGAACGCTTCAGTCTGAAAATTCAAAAATCACTTGTAGATCCTATTTAGCCAGTGTAAAATTGTCTTGTTTAATTGGCTTGAGATGAAGAAGAGTGAATTCATTGACAAAGCAGTGAGACATCATTTCCTTCAACCCGATAAAAGCTACAGAAAGTCTTACAGTCCAATTGTGAGCACCATCTGAGAAGACAGCGTCCACGCTGATGATGCTTCGGAAGACCATCCAGTCGGATCACCATGGTTTTCCGTCTGGACAATAGTAGCCTTCGTCTCGTCTGTCAGCACCCTGTGAGAATTAGTGATAAAACTCTGCCTCACAGAAGCAGGAAATCCCAGGGGTCAGGAATGACCTAAAAGTGGGCTTCATCCAGGACAGACACTGGGGGGAAGTTATAAAAAAACTTTTCATATCGTTATTTGATTTTGTTTGATTTTTTTTTTTATTTTCCCACTCTATACCACTGACAAGCAAATGTCGTCAATGCATTTTGATTTATATAACATACACTATTCAACTAATTCCAGCTAACATTACTTTTGAAACCAAATCCTAGTTGCTATTTCTCTTTGTATTTTATCTTTATTTGTAACAGAAAATCTTATATAATAATAAAACGCTGTTGAAAAAACAAACTGGAATGTGTTAAAGTTTAGAGCGTATTCAAAAAGGTGATGATAACGTTTCACAGACTATGGAACAGGATAATAGAAAGGTTATATTTTCTTTAGAAAAATGGTGATTCGTTGCGATGATGTACTTTTGTTTAAATCTAAAGTGTTGCTGTCTTGAAAGATCATCACCAGGATGATTCCTGGCAACGGCGATTCCATATTTAAGGGAAAATCCCATTACTATGAATTTCCCATAGGGAATACATTGCAATGTATCCTGCTAATGAAGAACTCTTTGGAATTAATATTTAAGAAATAGTTATGACTGATTGATAAAATTAGGCAGTAATCCTTACTGATTCATTTCATTTATAGCCATGGCTGATTTATCTACATTGCCATAAATAAATTTCCCACTTATTTACTGGTGGCCATGTGTCTACCGTTCAAGTTCAGTATTTGACAAATAATGAACAACGTCAATTTAAAACTTTACACCAGACTAATGAAACAGTCTCCCTAACTGCATTTAAGAAGAAGTAGGGAGTCCGGACTTGACTTTATAAGGTACCACTCGCCTTTCATCTGCTTCATGTCACGCCGTCCTGAGACGGGCCAGACGGCCAGCCTGTCTCCAGTGGCACACGGAAAGAGGCATGTCAGGCCCTGATGTGAAAAAGCCCCCCAACAGTATTCCTGGGCCCTGCACACAGACTGCTGACAGCTAGCAGACACTTTGAGTTGACTCTGTAATGCAGATGAAGCAAAAAAAAGAAAACTAACAGGTTTAGGAATTTGTGCAAACACCACTTAAGGATTTTATTACGCCAAGTGGGACTTTCCCACAAAAGTTGCACAAATCCTTCTGCTGGGGTTTAATGATTTCTGCGGAACTTTTAAGTGTTTACGCAGGAAACAATATTTTATGCGCAGGAAGTCCTTGTTTTTGTTTTTTTGGCGCCCCCATGCCCCAGTGTAGTTTAATCGCTGCCATAACAGCATCCCCTCTGCCGACACTTCCTTGGTTTTGCCGCTCGCGTCTGACCCGTGCGAGCCCCCCGCATCTGACCCACGGACTGGGCGTCTGCAGGGGAGCTGGGGCCAGGAACACTCTCCCTTCATTACCTCGTTCACAAGGAAATGCCAAATCAGGTTTCACTCCGGAAACCGCTCAGATCTGGATGAATGATGTGCTCAGTGAAGGAAAAAAAATAGGTTCATTCATAAAAATAATGTGCATGTATTTATACATGTACATTGATATGTAGACATTGGAAATAAATTTGAGTGTATTGTTGAGTGTATATTGAATAAATGTTTCCCTAAATTGTGTCCAGAGGAGGAACCCGAGGAAAATGATATGTAATTATATTTATAGATCTATTTCCACTTTCACCTTTTCCCTTACATTATTGTACTAGTCCTAGACTAAATTTTAATCCCCCGTAATTTATATTCCACAATCAGTGAAAAAGTATCGATGGGTTTTATAGTTTGAGTCAATACTGAAAGCAAATATCATTGTTATTTTTACTGATGAATGAATGATTTCGGTTGCCAATTGGCACTTAATTTATGCTTAATTTTGCCTACTGTAAAATTTATGACCCAAATGAGGCCTTTTCAGTAGCTTTATACTAAACAGCAATCTGAATCACTAGGTGTTTTTTTCTGGATTTTTTTCACGATTGACTGCACTTCTTACCACCCCTTTACGCATCTGCATTATCGTCATTCTGCAAATACTACTTCTGTCTGTTGCAGGTTTCCCAGTCTTGGCAACAATTATTAGCTTTTGGTGATCAGCGTTTGATGATTAGCTTTTGGTGATCAGCTTGCTTTGTCTGTCTATATATCGTAGAAATGAAATGATCTCAAGGTCACTGCATTCCAAAAAAATTATCCAAAGGTAAGTCCAGCGGTGCATGTTTGAGGTGGTTGTGGGGGGCGGGGGGGGGGGGGGTTAGGGGTTTGCGTGCAATCATTTCAGGAGCAGGGATGAGAAGCTCTGACGCGCTGCGCCCAGCGCCGAGTCTCACCTTTCACGACTGAGCCGGCAGACCTGAAGTGCTTCCAGATGTGTGCTGCCAGTGACCGGGGGCCACGGCCCTCCATCAGCCATGACAGCGTCCCCTCGGACCGGCGGCTCCCTGCAGCCGCACATCTGGAGCCCATTAACGAGGAGACGCCAGTGCTGGCGCGAATATCGCCGTTATCCTTTTATTTAAATATGCAGTTCGGCTCACACTGCCTTAACTTCCAAAGCGCTGAATAAAATCATTTTAAACACAGCACACAGGAACTAATCCTGAAATTATTTCACAGAGTATTGCTGAACCCTGCCGTTCAATACCTGCCACAAATAAAGAAAATGGTTATACGTCCCTATTATGACTCAGGTTCTCCAGATGTTCCCCAGAGAAAAAAAAAAAAAGATTAAACCCATTTTTAAAAGAAATAAGGCAGTTAATAAAAGACTAAAAATACTACGGACAACCTTAATGCAACGATGCAAAAAGCTCACATTCCCCAATGGCAGCCAAAGAAGCTGGATGGGATTTTAAAAAGCGGTTAATTGTGCTTGATATATATTTTATTTGCCTTTATTTCTTTTCTAAAGCCACTTTCTTTGCTATGGCAGCCACTTGGATGAAGCTCAAATATTTATAAGATCACAGAAACCTTATTAATGACCAACCTTGGATCCAGCAGCAGAAAAGAAGAAAAAAAAGAAACGCCGATGGAACTGAGTGAAATATTGCACAGCTGTTAGCAGTGTGTGGTAAAAACGAAAGACCGAAAATATTCCGAGCTGCAGTTGAGGAGGGAAAATGAAGCGCTTTTCGCAAACTCGCTCTGCAGAACATCCCCAAAGCAGGTTTACATTAATACCGGCGGCCAGCGTGACAAAGGGAAAGCAGAGCAGAAACCACGAGGAAGGTGGCTTTTTGTAACAGTCAAAGTTTCACAGCTGACGGTGATCTCTCAAGGTCTAGGGGTGGGGGAGGGGGGGGGGGAGGGGGGGGGGGGGGGGGGTTTGGGCGGCAATAGCTGTACGTG
>JAABNY020000032.1:15173512-15194431 GCA_015164015.2 Brevimyrus niger
GAAGAGAGGAGAAGGGGAAACAGGGGGGGGGGGGGTTTGTTGAAAAGAGTGGAAAGTAGAAAGGGGGGGGAGGGGATCGGGGGGGTGGGGGGGGGGGGGGGGGGGGAGGGGAGGGGGGGGGGGGGGTGCGTATGGGCTGCAGTATCTGTACTGTGAACAATCTGAGGGCAGCAGACACATCGTCAGAAATATAAGAAAAGCTTTTATCAAACTAGAGGAACAAGATGAAGGAACATGTACTGCTGCACTCAAGGGATGGGATCAACTAGGCTTTACTCACTCACACATCATAACAGAAACTGAGTCAGGAATAGTTCTCATGAAATCCCAAGACGGCAAGGTTATTATATATACACACGCACACACACACAGGCTGTATGTAGGCCTACACCAAAACACAGAGACACATATGGTCATCAACCACAAAGGGTTTTCTTGCTTTCCACAGTATATGCCCATGGCTGGGAAAGTGAAGCAATTAATCTACTTCATTATTTCTTAATATGTCCTTGGTCTGTTGCAGGCCATATATACAGCTTGTTTTAGACTGACAAACATGCCGTAGAATGAATAGATAACACATTTCCATTCCGCGCTGCACTCTATCTCTGCTGATGTCATACTGTAAGACCTTCCACCTTTCTCACTCTGCAGTTTCCCTGTACATTATGTCAAATAAAGCTAACTATCGTGATACAAGTTTGTAGGCTTTGTTGGTCAACTGTTGGGATATGGAAGCATTAGCAGCTCTGTTTTTCTAGACCATTACTGCATTCTAAACAGAAATTATGGGAGCCAAAGCAACACACATCAGAGCCACTACCACTGCATATCCGGTGATAGATTTACATGGTATATGTAAGCAATACTGCTACCCTCACCAGTGAAGCAGCAGGAAAATGAGATGCAATGATATGTAAGTAATACTCTTGGATTACAGCTATGGGGACTCCAGAATTGATTAGTGAATCTAAGCGGTTGGATTGCTTGTTTTTATGAACCCCAGAATTAATGGTGCATCACAGAGACAGTCAATAACGATGGCTTTACATTTCTTTTAAATTTAGAAAGAAAGATTGTCACACAAGACAAGAATTAATATTTAAGCAACGAAGCTGGGTGGTTGCATCCCTTACAGTAGGATTTTACACATCATGCTAAGGCGCGCATTGTAATGACCGCGGACAAGCAGCGCCCGCCGAAGGCCACGTGACGCTCCAGGCAGCCAGTCAGGCGCACGGCGCACGCTCTGCAGTGTGCACGGTCGGCGGCGAGGTGGAGTTCGCGTGGCGCACACCAATGTCGATCAGTGTTAGAAAGAGTAGCAAGCATATAAGGAAGAATCTGATGGCAATGTAATTGTAAGACCAGCAAAAATAATGGAAGGAGATGACTCTGAAGCAGTCCTGAGTCAGCCCTATTGCGCTGGCTTCATCTTTCATGACCAGCCATAAATCAGAGGCTCATTTCCCTAAAAGTATTATGATGATACATGATGCCTACGCTGCTTTTTTTTGGAAAAAAAACTTTTGGGAAGCAGTCTTTGCTGAGACAGCTTTCTATACCTACATAAGAACATAAGAACTATACAAACCAGAGGAGGCCATTCGGCCCATCAAGCTACCTAACTCTAAACATTAAATGTTTCTCCTAGAATTGACGTGCAAAATGATTCCCAGCTTCAGCACTAGCGACTAGTTTAACAAACATCGAATAACGTTAGTCGGACCCTTCAAACAAATCAACTTTAACTTTCCGCCGCCCCCTGGAGTGGCAGATTTCCACCGCTGTATAGTATTTAACAGAGGATTTAAAAAGATTAAATCGCTCAGGTAGGCCCATATTTCTGCTGGAGGCATTCTTAAGCCTTGTCAAAATATATCTTAAGCCCTGATCCAACCCTGAATGTATGTCCTGCATTGTCCTGGTAACTCGTAATCCGCATGTATTGCCATGACAAAGTGGCGTCATAACAAATTATTATCAACTGCATGGGTGACTGTCTAACCAGGGCATTTAATAATTTCTTGTCGCGTATTCGAATGTCTATGCTGCTTTAAGCTCTATGGCATCACCCAAAAAGAATGGCTTCTGGAATACAGAAAAGGTTTTCCACTTACCAAAATGTGCAAAATTAACACGAACTTGCCAGCTGTCAGCCCACTGACAGTCGCTGTACCTATAATGCAACCCTTGTGAAGGGGAAAATATAAAATATAATAATAGACAGACACCGAGGTGGATTGCTGCAAATTATTCAAGAAGCCGACGAATTATGGGAAATTTAAATATCGGCATTGCTTTGACAGACCATTACATGTCAATGAAATTTTCTTTATGTCTTCACGGGTTGTGGAAGCGGGCGGATTTGATTAACCTCAGCACTTAACTACGAGTAATTTGATTTTCTTCGCTTGCTGACCTCCTGACTCGCGGATTTACGGATCATTTAGGGTGTTATGAAGAGGCGGAAGGGCGGCCCCGGATTATAACCTACAGGAGAATGAAAACAAGTCGTAAGTGCCGCGATAAATATCACTTTTAAACATGGACAGGGCTAAACAAAACGTAAATTTGTAGTAGCCGTAGAATGGAAGTCTTAACATAATTAATTTCCCTCTGGGGCGTAATATGTTGCCCCTGATTTATTCGATATTCTTGTATGCGGAAATGCTCTCAGTGATGCATTAACAGTAACTCATTTTTGTAATTAGGCCTATTGCCTAAGGTTGGCTGTATTTCAAGCAAAAGTCACATCTTCAGTGAGCATCTCTCTAAAATATTTTAAGTTGGCTTTCTACGGTAATAAAGACAGTCACCAAACGGTCGTATAACGCAAAGAAACATCGATGCCGTTATTTGTCTGCCTCGTTATACATCGTAACAACCGCAAGTTCCCATCTTTCGAAGACGATGCGAGTAAAACTTATGAATTATGAAAACTATAGAAGGTATACAATTAGAAGCTATAGTTTCCATAATATTAGAAATTATAGAAGCTATGAAATTCTAAAATTTTATCAAACTTTAATTTAACACTTAGTTAAACATATGTAGTGTGTGGCCAGTAAGAACCACAGCTTGATTGATTTAATCCATTTAAAACGCAGGGCAGATGTTTATCCAGAAATGCTGGAATAACATATGGAGGAGGCACATCTGAAACAGGTATTATTATCAAATATTGTGCGAGAGCAAATTCATTCCATCCAAGTTTGCATTTAAATGTAACTTCTGCCAGTGGCGTCATATCACAAGCACCATTATTACAAAATAAACGCCATAATTAGTTCAATTATGCTTTCCGTATCTGAATGAAATATTGTTATACTTGTTATACTTAACCTCTATTTAAAATGTATTATTATTATTGTTTTACTTTGTATTTCAGCCCCTAAACTATGCAGGAATATTTGATTAACGGATATCTAATTTATGGCTGCCGGGGGTTTTATTTTATTAATTCCATATGGGATAATAATAAAAAAATAATAATATTTCATGCATAATGCATCCTGATTTCCTGCAAATGAATAATAATAGCATTGTAAACACTCGTGAAGTATGTCATCTTATTAAATACAGATTTCCATGTATGAATAATGAATATTATGGCCAATAAAAACATCCCATATGCGTCCAGCAATAGCACAAGGAGACAGAGAGCGCTGTAAATTTATATGGTGAAAATGATAAGTCTCACACAGAAGACAATTTATAAATGTTTGTCTTGTATTTGGTGGTGCAAATAAATACAGCAGAAACGCTGCCTCACTATTCGATGATTTTGTGTTCATTACCACAACGGCAATCGGGCAAAAGCCAAGGGAGACCCTTGGGGACGTCCTTCCATCAAATGCACAAGCAGAACAGCGGAGTGAAATTTACCGTTTCAGTACAAGGGCATCTATCTATCCATCCACCTCTCAACTGACTTTCTCTTTGCAGATGTATCTTACAAAGACATTAACAGCAGTCATGAATGGCCATTATGAAAATGTTATGTATACATCAATTAACATAAAAGTGTGACAGATTGTCATACCAATAACAGACAACAGTTATTGGTGAGAAGTAAAAGTGATGTGAAGTCTTTGTGAAGTATATCCCTGTAGAAGATATGAAAGCTTTATCCTAAGTAAAAGACAATCCTTCTCTAAATTTCCTGCCTGTACATTAATTGACAGAATGCTTTTATTGCATCACAGAACATGAACAGTAGCAATAGGCCTACCAAAATCCTTTAACAGAATAATACTTAATAAAAGAAAACTTTTATGTTAGGAAAAGCAATGTTCACAGCATCCTAAAATGTTTTATTTTTTATTGTAACATTCTTGCATATAGTATTGGTTCATGTCTCTCTTCAGGGACCACAGAACCCTTGTGAACAAGAGAGAGGGAAGCATATATACTTATCTGTTTGCTATTGATTAACTCAGCTATAACCTTTTATGTTATGAACATGGGTATAGTTCAGAATTTTATTAGCTTAATAAAGTTTTGTCAGTTTGCATAAAATTAGTTTGTTTGTAGGTAGGCCTAATTTTTTTTGTAAGTATTCCTTACTGGTAACTTACCCGCTTCCGCGGCCCCTGTTTACTTTATAAAATTCTTATATAATTCCCCTCAAAGCTACATTTCAAATTTTATCTCAGGGGCGGCCCTGGCTGTTCCGGTGCCCTGTGCGAAATGTATGAGGCTGCTATCTTGCTAGCTTGCGTATGTTTCACAAGTAGTAAAAAATGAAATCTAGTCTAAAGAACTGTAATGTATCAGGATGCAACCAGAGGTATTTGTCCTGAATTTTTTCACTCACTCTTTTGCATCCTCTTAATCACATATAGGCTGTGTTTCATCTAACTGCACTGTTTCATACTATATCTTACGGCAGCTTTTCATATGCTACCTTATCTGTGAACTTCATACTTTCAACATTTGCATAAACACAACAAACAAACATCAGTTAGGCCTATTGTGTCCTCACTCTAGGGGGACACAGCAGGAGTCCTGTAATCTGTATTCTCCCCACAAATTACTTTGGATTGCTTAACGTTGTGCTCTGAATGTTACTATTGGAAACGAGGTTCAGATTAAGGAAACTGGTGGCACACTTCACAAACACAAGATCAGGCTGCCGTGCCAAAGTTAAATATAATTAAAGCCTGCATGTGTCTTTTATTTACATTTTAGATTAGCATGATTTTCTCCATATTTCAATCTGCTAAAGTTACAGTAAATTCTCTTTTACTTCAATATTGCTCTCCTTACAGACCTCATCTTTATTTTATCTTACATACTGTATAAATTCTGTTTGTCTTGTACATTCCGTAGATTTATGTACTTTATGTTCCAGCAAAGTCAGTTTAAATGTACTTATAATAAACTGTACTGTTAATAACCCGTCAGTTAGCACTTCTGAGCGCTACATACAGCAGTCTGATGACATGGGCTAACTTTGTGTCGTCCTCAGGTAATGTTGTTTATGAGAATTTTCATCCCTAATTTTTTTACCATTATTATCAATAATTATTAGTAACCATTATTATTAAATTATTAATCATCACTAATTATTAACCTTGAATGAACTATTAAATTAGTCTAACACAAGCCTTAAATTCTAAATTAAAAATATAAATAAATAAAAAATCAATGATGCTAAACTGTGTTTGTAAAGGAATATGTGTTTTTAAAATGGTGTAAACTATATCTGTTAGGCATTGTGGTAGGTTTGTATGAAGTTAATATGTTTTACGTCTCTCTTAATCAACTTGGAATTAATTAATAATTAACTTAATTTGGAAACTTCCATAATTCAACTAGCCTGATTATCCAGCTGCATAGAATACTTTTGCTACCAAACAATTTAGTGACTCAACAAATTCTGGACAGAACCGAAATACATCAATCATTTTATGAGACAAAAACATTTTATTGTGGTTTTGTTTGTTCATTTAAACAGATTTAACTCACACGGTCACATTGTTTTTCACAATTCATATGACATCATTTGTAAGTTGCATGATTGATTCAATCAATAGCACAATAAAGGACAATGAACAGAGTAGAATATTTCTCATAGTCCTGTTTACTTCCACAAATGCATGATCATTTGATATCAGGTTCTGTATGGATAGAATAGTTTAGTAATTTAAACAAACAGTATTTTTAAATCCTTCCTTAAGCCTTCATTTAAATAAAAACAAAAAATTTGTAAGAAAAATTTAAGAATTTTAAGTTGTATATTTTGGACTACATTGGAAAATATAATCAAAATTTTGCTTTTACTAGCATTCTTTGTGGATGTGTGTTTAACGTTTTCTCTGTAGTAGATTTCTCTGCAGGATATTCATGCCTGCCAGTTGACATCCTTTCCCTCATCTGTGCCGTACTATTTGACATATTTTCCTTGTATTTGCATAGACTCTTCCTGGAACAGTATAATCCCGTTATAGTGGCCTCGCTTATAACGGAAGGTCCACTGGTCCCGGTGTTCTGGGCAATTCAGTTTCCTTAGGTTTCCCCTGTCTAACAGGAAATAATGTTTCCCCTAATATCAAAGCAAATAGGTATGTGAAATGTCTGAAAATCACTCAGGTACATTGTTATATGTGAATAATGTATTGTAATTAGTACCGAGGCCCAGAGGTGCTGTATACCTATTTTAACAGGAGGGAACCAAATATCCTGGATGTCAGGAAATAATGTTTCTCCTAATATTTAGCCAAATATGTATGTGAGATGTCTGGAAATCACTCAGGTACATTATTACATACAGTATGACTACAGTATATTGTCATGCATAATATAGTCATATAAGCAATACTATAATGTTCCCATCAAGAAATATCTCTATCCTGCGAATTAAATAATTTCATTTATTATCTGTAAAAATAAAAAAGCATCGAGAAGGCATGTGATGTTTTAAAATATATGGCTTGTTTTGTTTACCTCAAGAGCTTCGTAAAAAGACATGAAAACATCGGCAGAACCGTGTACAAAGTAACTTTGGAAGTCCCAATCCCTCTGCTAGATAAAAGTAAAAAGTCTTTCAAACTAAAATGCAACATTTACAAATTGATATTTGATCAGATTGTATGTAATCATCTGTAGAAAAATAAGGAGAGAAGTCCTTCATTGAGGGTGCATGCATAAATGCACATATCAGAAACTCCTGTGCAACCTCTAAAAGATGACTGAACAAATATTGACATTTAGGAATGCTTTAACCTGCTCACATAAACTCTGACTGAGGTTTGTGACACATCTGTCGGCTGTTATAACCCTGCTTATACCGTTTCTGGATGTCATTTACTCTTATAATGAGACTGAAATGGACAGCATAGATGGACAGAACTCCCATTGGACCAAATGCTCTGTGTGATCTCAGATGCAAAATTCCCCTCAAAGTTATGTCCAATACAGAATCTTTATGAATGCTACATGGAAAGCAGTTTAAGATAACTTATTACAAATTTACTTTTAAATTTACAGAGAAAAATGAATGACAGTTGCCAGTTTTATTTGGGTTAGAGCCAACCACAAGCAACTCGACTAGCAAATGAAAACTTCCACTGTTACTGTGTTAATATGGGGCCAAATTGCACTTTTTTTTTTCTATGGAAAACTCCATGCCTTGAAAATAACTTCTGTTCAGGCATCAGTTACGCCACAATATTCCATTTCATGTCATGTTTGTTGAAATTTCCTGAAAAGATAAATTTATAAACCTTGTGATTCAAATCATGCTCTGGCGTTAATATTTTAGTTGAAGGCTATCTGTCATTTTTCATGTTGAACTGGTTTGCAAAACTCTTAATGGTGGGTTTATACTAAAATGATATTTCCTGAACTTGAATGTTCGAGTTAAAATTGTTTTTGGTCTGGAATAGTGGTGTTTCTTATTGCATGCTTATTTTTTAAATATATTTCTAAGCTCTAACTGTACCCTTCAGATGTAAAATTTCTCAGTTTATTTCTCAGTCAAATTTCTCAGTCCTTGGCTGGTGTTAGGACCAGTCCCTGCTTTGTCTGTGGTCTCCCTGTTTGGCCAGCAGGTGTCGCTAACCATCTTGTCCTTTTCTTTGTGTTTCTGTAGGTCAAGCACCCATTAGTGTCCCTTGTGTGTTTTCCCATATTCCCCGGAACACTGCTTGATTGAACAGGCAAAACAGAGATCAGTCTATCCCTACTGTCATGGGTTTTGTTGTGTTTATATTTCTATATTGATTAATGGATATTATGCTTTGGTCTTTGATTATCCTCACTTCTACCTAGTTTTGTTGGTATATCTTGTTTCACCCAAGTTCCCAGTATGTCCTAGTGTTCAGTTCCTAGTGTTTTACTTGATTATCCACACCTGTTTCTCAGCCTTCGTTATCAGTGTGTGCATGTGCCTGCCCTTGCCCTCTGCTGCTGTCGGACCTTGTGTTTGTTTCGCACTTTGAACGTGAAGGTGTTTGTGCCGCTTCCCTCAGCCGTTGCCTGTTTTTTAGCCGAGTCTTTGTTCCTTCTTGTTTAGCCTTCCTGCTATTTGTTTTGACCCCTCCTGGTCCCTTTTTGTTCCCAGTTCTGTCAGGTTCTGTCTATATTAAGTCTCCCCTTTGTTGCCAAGCCACCCTGTGGATCATCCCTGACCATGCCCTTTTATAGCAGGCATCTATTTAACAGCTTAAGTGCCTCACTTAAGGGTACAATAGCAATACTTCCAGATACCTGAGCAATAATAACTCCGCTGCTACTTCACACTGCAGCCCTTTACCTGCTGCGGGAAAAAACAGCAAACAGCTCAAAATGTTTCTTGTTGATATATTAAATGCAGGCCGCCTTCTGAGGCGTCTCAGGGCATGTCTCTCTGCTGCTGTTTGCGTACGTGGTTTGGGGTGGAGGGTTCAGCCCACACTGGCCACTCTTCCAAGGCGTGTTTCTTTGCAGGACGGAGTAACGGCACCAGTCCCCAGTGAAGCGGCGGCGGCGGCGTGCGGAGACGGACAATGTAGGCTTCAGTGGATCCGGGCTCGGTGCACCGAGGGGAGCTGAGAGGAATGTGGCACATTTCCCTTCATGAGCGTGGCTCCAGACTTCTCTGTGGGATGGGCTCCAGCGCCTATCCCCAGCAGAGAGATCTGTCAGTTAACCCAGCCGGAGGAAATATTCGTTCAAACAAGCAAAAAGCGCCAAAATACACTGGGGTTGTCATGACGCTTTCCACCAGATCGGAGACTGATTAGGGTTCTGGCGATGAAAGAGCCTTGGTTATTACACCCCCCAAAAGGAAATGTGTTTATTCTAGAGTAAGGAAAGGGGGCAGCCAGGTCTCTAAAACACCTGAACCTAAGTGACCCCCCTTAGTGCTAAAGGCGTAACTGGAGATAATTTGACTGGGAAGCAGAGTTCTGAGTATCTCATATAGCTCATTATGCAGGGGAGGGGGCACTTCTCAGGGGACTCGGGCTGTGATGTTTATTTTGAAAGGGTTAACCAAACGACAACCTCTCAAAAAAAAGCAGCAGTGTGACTCCTGATGAATGAGGTTTGCAGTGGTTCTCAAGCGTGGTCCGAATCTGTGAACCCAATTCGGTTCCACCCGAGGTTTTAATTTAACTTAGATCAAATCATTCAGAGATACATATGTCAGTGAAACAGCTAATGAATTAATGATTTACAGCCCTTGGCCCATGAACCGTTAGGCAACTGAGTGATCAGTTCATCTTTATTTGGTAAATATTTGTGTGCAGCACTATATTTCCATCCATCTTCCATATCCGCTTATCAAGTACTAGGTCACAGTGAGCCCCAGCCTTTTCCAGGAAGCACAGCATGAGGGACACCCTGGATAAGATGCCAAGGAATATAGAGACTCCATGCACTTAGAGCTGGGAGCGGGAAGGGAGCCTTTATTCCTGGAGGTGGGCGGCTGTATTGCTACCCACTGAGCCACCATGATGTAACACTTTTTCTGCAATGTTTAATTGTAAAATATTTCCTGTGATTTTATACCATCATAAATAGACCTTCATAAGTTCTTAAATCTCGAATCTTTATTATTATGACATTAACCTACATAAATAATCTGAAAAATCAGACCAGTGAAATTCTGAGTAAAAACTACATACTTCAGCTGGGATATTGGATTCACTAAATGGTTGAGTTCTTGTGGTTGTTTTTACACCTGCCAGCTGACACAGTTTATTCAAATAGGGTATTACTGTATTTCATGCTGGATTTCATTATACAGTGTTTAAGGTCTTGTATGCACTAATTATTTCCTTGATTTGGCTTAACTTTCATTCTCAGTTCTCTGGCATGCTCATAATTGAAAGTGCTGGAAGATCCTCAAATACTATTGCTTACCAG
Organism: Brevimyrus niger; assembly: GCA_015164015.2. Classification (NCBI taxonomy): domain Eukaryota; kingdom Metazoa; phylum Chordata; class Actinopteri; order Osteoglossiformes; family Mormyridae; genus Brevimyrus; species Brevimyrus niger. The sequence goes on from JAABNY020000032.1 coordinate 15,183,869, forward strand.
GGAAAACAGATTGAACTACTCACAGAACATTCAAGGGAATTTAATAAAGGATGCAGTCTTTAGTTGTACCACTAGATGGCGATAAAAGTTTAAGAACATGGACACAGGCACACACACGCGCGTGCGCGCACACACACGTTGGTGTACCTATCTAAGGGGACCTATTAATTTCTATGGAAAGAAAAAACCCTAATTCTAATTATAACAGCCTTAACCCCTTCTCAACCCTAACCTTAACTATAAGTAACCAAACAAAATACAAGACTTTTGGCATCTTTACTTTTTTGATTGCAGTCACAGATTTTTTTTTATAGAATTTTTATAGAATTCCCCTGTAGGAACCAAAAAAGCATAGTGGCTTCACGTTTGTGCCCTGGACCAGGTCCCATACCGTCTAGCTGCTCTAGGGACTGTCTGACCCCGATTCTTCAAACGTGTGCACTGCTTTTAATAAGAGCATCTGCTACTTAAATAATAACCCACATGTAGTTGTTAGAATACACAGTATTTTCCTTTTGACTCAAACTGGGTGATAAAGGAGTGTGAGTGACAGCATTATCTGACTAACATGGCCGGACTAAACAAAGCAACGCTGCAGCATGAGCTGGGGAGGATCATCTGGTAACATTAAGCATTTATTTAGCAGTTGCTTTTATGCAGAGTGATGCACATTTTTTATTTTTGAGAAAAAAATTTGGGGGTAAAGGGCCTTGCTGAAGTGCCCACAAGTGAAATCTAGTGAAAGGGATTCAAACCAACAACCTTTTGACTGCAGACACAGCACACAAACCCACTGAGCCAAATACCACCCCCCTAAGACTGAGCATGCTTTATGACGGAAACGGAAAAACAGGAAGTGCACCCTGCCAGATTGTGTTGGTGGTTGGTATCTATAGTCTGGTAATCAGTAACCTTTGTTGTACTTCCAGGCTGGAAAATGTGTGCCACTGGTTATAATAAGCATGTCTTATGTCATTGTACCATGATGATATATGACTCGCCTCTATATGATTGGTTTTGAATAAGCTGGTTGCTTCCATGGCTGAGTAATGAGTGGTGAGCCTACAGGATGGCTCAATGTAGCCAAGTTAAATAGGTAGCCCAGATAACCCTATTCTAGGCAGAGTATTCCTGCTTTTTAGTGGGTAGTCTTTTTTGGATGGCAGTATGACTAGTCTATTCTCATAGAAACATTTGCCAAGATAGCCCTACCAGGACCTCTATACAACATAGCTCTGTGGATCATGGCGGTATATTAACCCCTTCTGACACACCACAGTCACGACCCTCAGAAGGGACGCAGTTTTACAGGCACTGGACAAGTAGAGCTACTGCTCCATTGGATTTAGGGACTTTGGTCATCAGTCCCGTCAGCTCCCAGAAGAGCTATTCCAGAGTGGACCCAGTGTGGACCTACGGGGTTATCTAGCTGTGACGTTCACTTACTGCTTGACAGCGAGAATGGGAAATGCATGGTTTTAAAAGTGTTACGATTGTTTATCTCTCAGAAGCAGCCACCATTGTGGGATTTCTGCACATTACAGAGTCTACAGTTTACAGAGGATGGGCAATAATCATAGGTGGAATGTTTAGGTCCTGGAAGTACAAAACGAGACCAAGATCTTGTTTCAACCAACTACAGTAGTTGAATCTTAAGAGTTGCAAGGCACAGAGTACTCAACTGATTAGTTGAAACAATATATTGATGAGGATTTGTGCTTCCTGGACCTGAACTTTCCACCTCTGGTAATAAGTTAAAAAGATCCAGTCTGTGACAGAAATGCGCCAGAGAGAAATGGCCAGGTTCAGCAAAACGAAAAGAAAGGCAGCAACTGCAAAAATGCCATGGAGCAAAACTCCAAAAGTACAGCTTCCAGCCCTTGCTTCCATTTCAGTGCTGTCCCTTGCTGTCCTTTGTTCACCAGGATGGTTAATTTTTTTGTCACCTACCTACAGATGAAGAGGCTCGAAGTGACATTTTTGCCACCATACAGCAGGACCACCTCTGGGTGGCCAGGATGAGCTTGCCCTCCCCCAATCACAAGCTTGTTTTTAAGCTGGAATTTCTGACCTTTACTTCCAAGCAACACCCCCTCCCCCAACGCCACCGTTAAATCCCATGGTTCATGCTATGTTTTAGGGCTGGGACTGAACCCACCTTAAAGTAGCTGATCCTTAGTAGTTTGTTGGATTTCTGCTGAAGACAAACTTTCTCAAAGTCCCAGTACATTTACAGTTAAAGTTTTCAAATTCATAATTAAAGAATTATTTGATGCAAGGTAATGCATGTGAACGTATGTACCAATAAAGGTTTGGCAGTATGTATACTATACTATACTATACTATACTATACTATACTATGCTATAGGCTGTGATGCGTTGGGAGATCATTGGAGGCAACGGAGCACATTGTGTTATACAAGGTGTTTACGAGCAGGGTGGTATCTAAAGTGGGTCCGACAGACCATGCGTTTGAGATCATGCTCTTCATTGATGGCTCCTGGCTGCCTACACAGAATGTATACACAGAATGTATACACAGAATGTATACACAGAATGTATACACAGAATGCCTCAGGCCCTCTTTCTGATGCCAGTATCCTTGAATTGGGGTCAGGTTTTCTTTTGTAATTCCTGCAATACAATTTGAAAGATTATCATTATACTTATTTGATAACTACTTGAAGGTTTGAAAAATGTAATAATATTTATTGGGATCATAAGCAGATGACGCCCCCCCCCCAAGACAACAACCTGGTGATAATCACCTTGACTGCCATTTACCCTCACATAACAACCACCCTGCTGATGTCAGCTCAGCAATGTAACGTCTTTCCTCTGATACTCAGCATCCAATTGCATCAATAAAGGATTTCATATAACCATGCATCTCTTGTCTTGAACCGGTATAATTTAACCACCTTTATGATGAAATATTGCAAATAAAATTATCCATATAAAACTGTCCTTTCGTGAAATTGTTCCTGGTCAGCAATTTTGCAATCTAGCAAAATTGTTGCATAATTTAATGTAATGTATGTTTCTTAGTGTATGAAAACTCTCAAATTCACTGGTTTTTGATCAGTTTCAGGGAGGGTAAATTGATCCAGGCTTATTTAAACCAGGTCCTGTTTGTTATTTATTAAGCTGCTGACAAGTTGCCTCTGAGTGCACTGATGGAAATATACTGATGGAAATGTATTGAAGTGAATCTTGGCAAAGAGAAAAACCCAACCCAGGACCACTTGGTCGGAACAGCAAGTTGACTCAATGTCCTTATAAGTCTCCTTTAATGAGATTTTCTTTTCTCTTGGGTGAAGGTTTTGAATTTATTTATTCAGCTGCCTCTTTTGTGCAAAGTGACATAGTGAGGGTCAGGTAGCAGGATCAATCTGAATCAATCGGAGGGAAGAGACATGCTCAAGGGCCCAATGGTGACATGAGCTTGTCCTTCTTAAGGGCCCCATGATGACATCACCTTGCCAGTCATGGGACTTAAACTGGTGACCTTCTGGTAATGGGCACAGCACCCTAACCACCAGAACTTCGATTGCTATCACTGTTCTCGGTTACGTTTCACTAGTTGCGAAAGCATTTGTTTTATTTATAGTACCTTTATTATTATTATTATTATTATTATTATTAATATTATTAATATTATTATTTAAAGTTAAAGAAAGCAATCCGTGGATTGCTATAATCAGGTAACATTAAGCTTAATATTCTTATACCATAATATTCTTATATATGCAGCAATATTAATCGGTACAAATTAGCAAGACAAATGGCGGTGTTGGAGACCCGCCGAAGCTTAAGTCACGACAAGCCTCCGATGCGCCTCACTGTAAACGGGCTATTTTCCGCCGCCGAGCGGTGTTGATTAGAGGTCCTGTCGGATCCCATTTGGTGGATATCGGAGGCGCAGACGCGATAGCTTAAGTGAGAAACCTGGATGCTGTACGGAGGGGGTGGGGGTGCTGGAGTGAAATGAATGCAGCAGCCACACTTGGCTGAAAGGCAGCATCCGCGACCTCAATCGCCAGGCTGCTGGAAGCGATACGCCGACCTGCTCTTTCTTCTGTCCGACGGAACCGGCAGATTCATGTCTGGATGATAAAAGGGGTTCGGGTTTCCTTCCAGGATACCCTGTAATTTTGTTGTAATGGACTGGACTCCTTCTCAAGAGCAGAGCTGGAGAGAAACGGGGAGGTATGCATATCGCCGAGCGTCTATCAGTATAAACATGCATGCACGACATGGAGCGGGGCATCTTTCAGTGCCATATACTGTCCTCCCAGTGGGCTTTACAGTCACTGCCATTTGCTGTGCATCCAAACGCTTTACGGAGGGATTTTGCTCCGTTACATCGTTGGTTTCCGTTGTCATCTCCGACAAACCTTCGGAAAGCAATGCGTTTACCGCTTAAGCAGAAGATAGGGCCGTAAAGCCAAACTGTACTCACCTTTATATTTATATTCACCCTTAATTATAAAATATAAAAAGGTTTTTAAAAGCCTGGTTCAAAATATTCCAATATCTAAGGAAATCCGCTGACGACTGGCTTTGATGCAGTTTTGTAGCAGCGTTTTTCATAATGCCATAAAATGTCCAGTAATTCGTAATAAATTTTATATCATGCAAATGTCAAATCGTGCGACAATGTCGTAGAATAAGGTGATGTCATTTTCATTCAGCAGTAATAATATTTGCGAATGCCATAGACTCATAAAAATAAATAGATGCTCTTTTTCAGAATGGTGTTTTTGATTTGATGGACCACGGTGACAGGGGAATGAACCAATTTAGAAATAGTGTGGATGTGCTGTAATGTAAAAGCTCAACTCAGAATTATACTAATGATAACAAGAAATGGGATGTAGTAAAATCACAGCAAAAAAAAATCACAGTAACAGAAGACAACCAGAACTGAGGGCGTGAACCCAATGTTAAGTACTCTCTAATTACCACCATATAGAGCGTCTTACATCAGATAATCAATGTAAATAAATAATACACTTCTAGGCATTCCCATTCCACGTTTTCACCTCGAACAAAACATAATCAGTCGTAGAGAGGAATAACAGCATTTTAGGCGCTTGATGAAAATGCAGTGTCAACTATTAGCATGTACTTTGACCGCCCAGCTGATATCCAAACGATAAATGAACTCTCGCCCAGACAAATGGTCTGAATGCTTTCTGAGAACACAAATGCCTTGAAATTTATAGAGCTTTTCAAGGTTTTATCTACTCATTCTGGATTTTTGAATCTTTGTGTTGGAGTACATCATTCATCGCAACTGTTGGCTTTTTCTAATTAGAAAATATAAATCTAACACAAAGCAGCACGGTGATATTAATTAACCCGCTTAGTTCAAGGCAGATTGCCTCAATACCAGGATACTAATAAACTATATTAGTTGCATTTATCTGTGTTGTCAATGATGGGATATTTTTGTTCGTTATTGAGCGCGTGCGTTTCCTGAGCGAAGGCTTTACCGTTTTAATACCTTCGGACCAGGTGTTGCCCCGCTACTGGCTCGGCAGCTGAGCAAATGCAAACAGCTGTTTGGGTAATTACAGGGTCACAAGTCCTACGCTCGGTGACAAGTCCGGGCGAAATGTCCGTGAATCACACAGAAATGCGGGGAAGAAACTGAGGAAGAACAGAACCAGGAAAACCTGGTGTTGGGCACAATATGTACAAAAAATTCTCTGCTTTAGAAAATGGTTTATTTAATTGCAAGTCTGCCTCTGTGTCTATTACAACAATACAATAATAAGGTTGACTTCCTGAAGAACCCAGGAGGTTTTTTTTAAAACATTTGAGTTTCAGTATTTTGACAGTAATTCAGGTGTCATAAAATGAATCCTGTGTATCTTAAGCATTTCACCCTACAGTGTTTTTCTGACCATTTCAAAGTAGTTTTTTAATGGCCAGTAATAATCTATATATCTTTTATTTTTGTTTGCTTGTTTTCAGTAAGGATGGCATTTTACCTCATGAATCAACATAAGGTGAAACTCTTGTTGCGGGGCTTGTTCATCAATTGCGATAGGTAGACATAGATTTTCCAAATCATGGGTAGTTCATACTAGTTACTAGATGTTATTAATGATATTAGTATTTCATTAAAGAAAGGGAGATTGAAACAGATGAGTATGAAAAGGCTCTAGGAGAGAATGGACTTTGTGTACTGTAAGTGGTTGAAAGTTTGCCAGTGTATGTTGGGTGTGTACTGGAGAAGGAAACCACCTCGTTCTGTGGAGCTGCTGCAGTAACCTCTCATGATGTGCGGCGCGGGAAGTTACGCAAATCTCATCGCTCAAGAGCACCTGCTAACCTGGTGATTAAGTCAGGTTGTTAGTCAACATTTGCCTTGTTTACTGGTTCACTAATCCTTCTACTCCTGTGGCCTGTACTATGAAGCAGGGTTACTGGCTTATCGGGGTAACTTGTCGGATTTAAGGTATCACAGTTCAAATGGATTTCATATTCGTTCACTTACATTTTGCCCAGACTGCCTTAAATCCGACAAGTTACCCCGATAAGCCAGTAACCCTGCTTCATAGTACAGGCCAATGATCTTGCCCTTGTTAATGCAGGAAAACACAAATCTGACTGAAAATGAAGTAAAACAATAAATGTTCTATAATATTAAAATTGTTTATAATAAGTAGTATAAGAATCAGGTTTCCATATTTAAATACATGCATTCAAGAGTAAACACGTCTTTTGCCGTTAAACAACACCAACAATCTAAAGTGCCTTTAAAGTCTTTGGTAATTATGCATCTTGATTAAGCTGTAATTAAGCCATTAAGCCATACTGTGTCTTATTTTCACCCCCATCTGTGGAATGGTACTTCTCTCTTGTTGACGTGAATCTGCTGATCATGAGATGATTGTTTGCCTGTCACACCCAAGGTTCTGCAGCTAACCGTCTGACTTCTCCACAGCCTCTCCCCTTTAATTCCTTGGAGCCTTTAACATTTCTTGTAAATTACTTGCCATGGAGTGTAGTAGGAGTGTGGAGCTGCTGTTTTTGTATTGTGGAATAGAGATAATGTGGGGCTCAAGCGAATATGTATCTGCTTATTTGCAGTGACGGGAAGAGTTTCTGGTGTAGCTGTGGGAAAAATATTGTGCTCAGAGTATATTTGTTCTCACAATTCATTATGGAAATTATTGCCTTACTGGTGACTCCAAATGATTTAATCATTTAAATTGACTTCTTGTGCAGTTGTGTCTTAGAAAGCAAGGAGTTTGCAAAGTTCAGGTCATAAGAAAAATTATAATCGGCCATTACCTTTTTTTGAATGGAATTTCACTATACAGGACTGTTGACTTTATTGTCTATTGTCTCAGAAAAAATCTGCATTTCGGTAACAATGCTGTAAGCTGTATAGGCCAATTTCTGTGCATTGGAATTTTGCCATTAAGGTGCGCAATAGTTGTAGAAAAATCATTTTTTAGATTTTATTAATTTCACGCAATGCAAGCACTTTAAGTTGAAATAGGGCCCAGGGCATGTAATTTGAGAACTTCTTGGCTTTTGTCACCCAGGTGAGGATTAAGGTTCACAGCTCTCAGTGAAGTCACTGAAAGAATTGTAACAATTTTTGTGTATGAGTATGATCGAGAATTAAGGTTTGACTGGACAGAATGTGGGGTGTATTTTTTTAAAGCTTCTATGCTGTTGACTCATAATTCTGTGGGTTGTCTATATGAAGTGTGAAATATCTTTATAGCTGTTCTCTGTTCCTGCAAAAGGATTTTATTCAAGGTAATCCCAAGCCGTTTAAAGCAGAACTTTGTCAAAGGAAGTAGTGCAGGTCTACCTGTGAAGTCTTTGTTTTCGATCCAACGGACAAGCCTGAGCCTGTGGCTTCCAGTCAGGCGTCTTCTCCCAGCTCCACCTTCGAAAAAACCATCAGGATTGCATAGTGAACCGACTGAAAAAAAAGGGGCAGCCCTAGCCTAGCCAGGAAGCGTGAGCACACACACACACACACGGTTGACTTGGCTCACTGGAACAGAACCGCCTTTCATAAAGCACCTTTTGCGGCTGGCTTCACTGCCGCCGAGACGCTCCGTAGTCGGCCGCCGGTGGCCCGCCACGTCGAGTCTCTGCCCTTGGCTCTGTCTGAGAAGCCCGTGACCTCGTGCCGCTGCTCCCAAGTCCTATTTATGAAGAGGAGTGTCCATCCAGTTGGAGTTGGCGGATGTCCCTCTTGTGGAGAGCTGGATATTATTTCACCGTGCGTGCAGGTTAGGGCTGGAAGATGAGTGGCTTTTTGTACAGGGGAAGGTAAGTCCTCAGAGCGACAAGTAATAAATTCCTTAGCGAATGGTCGTCAAACTGACTGAGGTGTGTACGGTTAGGCAGTGTTCTGGGTTTTTGTTTGGGAGGAGCACCGACAACAGGCTCTAAATGAAAATAGTTTGGGAAGGATCCATAAAATTGTGTTTGGGTTTTATATTATGTTTGGGCTGGTCCATCTGAAGTTTGTCAAAGATCACATGTGCTTTAATTATTACTGTAAGTTCTTGGGTTTGTTTTTCATTTCATTTGTGTTGAAGAAAGCAACATACAGCTTTCACACGTCTTCAGAGTCATAGTGTGGGAAGCTGTATTTGTCTTTGCATGTAGGGTTGCAAAATTCTGGGAATTGTTGGTTAATTCCCATATATTCCCAGTAATTCCTATGGAAAGTTTACAACTTGGCATGCGTCTAAAATTCCCCCCAGCTTAACTTCCCATACAAGGGAAAGTTTCTGGAAAGTTTTCGGAAATTTACTGCCCCTTTGTAAGACAACAAACAAAACCCAGTCTGTATGAATTTCAGGCACGTATTCATGCGGTTTAGCAGGTGATCATTCTGTATTTAGTGCGACGTCTGCATGGGGTTTGGGGAAATCAGCCATACTTCAGACACAGTAGGTGTACATTTGGGTGACCCGCTGTGTTTGAGTGCTCTGGCTGGGGGTGTACCTCCCCCACCACCCTCTACTTCTTGGTCATGCAGATTTTTGGGACAATAAGAAGGACTCCCCTGCTGAGCTTCAGAAAGTAGAACAACAAAGCTGGAAACTTTCCTATTGTTGCCCTGAGGGGGATGCTGGGGACGTCGCCTGACAGTCGGCAACGGAACAGCACGCAGCTGCTCCCACTTTGCATTTACCCCCACCCCTGTCACCACACCCTGTCACTCCCACGCGTCGGACATGCGTGGTCCCGTGGGCTGACATACTCCATCTCTGCCGACCGGGGGCTGCTTCGCTCTCCCCCTGCCAGGCCACAAAAGACAGGCCTCTTCAACAGCGTCTCTCCCGTCTAATTTCAAAAACTGGGCTAACATTATGTGACAGAAACCTGCCCTGTATACTAGCTGCCTCGAGCTTTTTTTGGACGAAGGTAGCTGTTTGAATAACAAATGTAATGAAAGTGTGATCCTCTATTTTCATTCATGATGTCATTAAAAATCCTACTTCTGACTCCTTGAAGCAACAATATGGTATTAAGGTGCATGACATAATGAAAACCGAAATATTAGGGTATACCAAGATAAATTAGAATTGTGACTGTAGAGTCATTGATGTGGGTCTGTCTCTGTATTATCTCAGTGTTGTGTTTCTTCAGGAAAATCTCCCATGAAGGGCATCCCATGTGAGGATGACTGTCTTTCTGCAACAAGTGTGCTCACATGGAAAGAGGCTGACTGTACAAACGTGCGGTTATTTTTGACTGCATAGTCTGCAGGGTTTGGCAGCATAGACTGCAAAGTCGAATTCCGGTAGAACAGACCTATAATCTCCGAGGTGAAAAGGCTCACTGTCACGTACGAGGAGCCTCGGACGCATTTTATGGCTGTAACTGTGAAAAAGGGACAAGGATCTCAAGGTCGGGTGGCTGTGCATTTGTCGCCATGTCAGCGTCATGCGCTCAGGGGAAGATGTTCAGAAGTCATATGAGTTACATCCAGAGGACTGCCGCTTACAAATGTTTGTATTGTAGGGATTATGTGGAAAACCGGGAAGACGTGCTGAGGAACAACTGCCACATGACAGGTGAGAGCAAAATATCTCCCACAATGCACCTCTCTTCATTTATTTGATGAATATTCAGTAACCCACCTCGCTTCAGTACACATATATAATACTTCCTGGTTTTGATTCATTTACTTCCAGTTATATTCACATCACAATGGTCTCTGGTTTGCATCCATATTATTTATAATTTTGCAGTCTTAGGTGAATTAATGCTGCTTTAAGTATGTCTTGCCTTTTGTCATTACTGGGCAGGCCGTAACAAGCCTTACAGCACCGTGCTGCAACATTCAAGTAAACTTTAATTTGTTTCAGCTTATGATTTTAAACAGTCAAAGGTTTTTGATTGATCGCAAATTCAGCAGTCTCTTGGGTTAAGGCAGGGGTGACCAATCTTATCCGCAAAGAGGCACTGTGTATGCGGGTTTTCACTGCAGCTCCCTAATTAGATTACTAATTAGAGGACTGATTGGCTGAAGAGTCCTCACACCTGGGTTTGAACAGCTGACCTACA
>JAABNY020000032.1:15206391-15216696 GCA_015164015.2 Brevimyrus niger
CACCCCCCCCCCCCCCCCCATCACACACGCACACACACACACACACACACACACACGCACACTGTGCTCTGTGTTATGAGCTAAGCAATTCAGCCGCGACTCACTGTTTGCTATAGATAGCAAACCCAAGTGCTTATTTACGTAGCTGAGTATTTAGTTATTTGTTTATGCCTGTGACATCATGGTAAATTAGGAGTCTCCTCCTCTGCTGGGGAACCCTCACTATCTGTCCACAGATAATGCTCTCAAAATTAGGACTGCAAATGGTCAGTTTTGCCTAGTCGTCACAATTAAATCACGGTGAATGAGGAGAAGAGATATCATAGTTTGGTAATTTGCGGGGTTTTTTTTACGTTTCAGTGACCTTTTGGCATCACACTTATTCCTTATTATTTTACTCTTCACACAACGCCATCATACACACTGCACCAAGACTTTATTACCATCTACAAGTGTATTTTTACAATAATAAGATAATTTAGAGACAACATTTCACTTCTGTAGAGCTTGAAGTGTTTTATATCTTATTTTAAAAGTACTTTTTTGTTTAGTAAACCATTTACTGGTTCTACAACTGACTTGGACGGATTATGGATTTGAGACTATTCTGTTCCAGTGTGCATTTAAATATATGTAATAAATTAATAAATGGACATTTAAAGATAAGCAGGTGCTTGGCGATTGTTGAAACTCTGCCCTCGTCTAGACTGCCCCCTGACGCCAGGGGGTATTAGCTGAGAGAGGAACTCATCTGACCCCCCCCCCCAAGCTTTTCTCCTGCTCCTCCCCTGTTTCTCCATTTTTTCAGTCTAGTTCTCTTCGGCCAGGGTCTATGCCTGTATCAGTGGAGCCCCCCCCCCGGGCCTCCTAGGATTACTGCCATGCCTTACAGAAGCTAAAAAAAGCAGTAGATCCTCCTACTGTTCCTACCCCCTGCAAATGGACTTGTGGCTAAGGGCGGGGTTTGGGGGTGGGGGCTTGAAGAAGGGTCCCAAGCCCTCATTTGCCATGTGCGCCACTTTTAGCGCTGGGGGTATTAATGTTGTTACCCACTGGAACATATTAGCGTCGTTAGCCACAGAATCCCCATTTGCTTTTGGCTGCCGTCTCCGTCCAATCTGCTGCCTTTTCGCGGGACTGAGGGGCTTCAAGATGCCCCAGCCAGACCTGCCATGTCTAACGGTTACCGTACCCTGTCGCAGCATCTCCACGACCTGAAGAAGGAGAACTTCAGCCTTAAGCTTCGCATCTACTTCCTGGAGGAGCGCATTCAGCAGAAGTATGACGAGAGCAGTGAGGACATCCATAGGAGGGTGAGTGCTGACACCTGGGGGTATGATCTCGTACGGGGTGGGGAGTATCGATGAGCGAGCCAGGATGGGTGTGTTGGTACTCAGCAGGCTGGTTTTTGGGTGCTTTGATTGATTAAAAAAACCACGGCCATACGGATCAAAGTTTATCTTCATATATCCCCTATGACAGGATTTTTCTCTTCAGTTAACATGTAAATGTTGATTTGAATATTTCATGCGTTGAACTTTCTGGCTTGTGAGTCCATCACAATCAGCCCTGATCAGTATGACACTGGTGAGTCTCAAACCTATTTCAGGTCTTAGGGCTCTAGATTTGACATTGTTAGAATTTTAAAACTATCTCAGGTTTTTGAGTCTAGATCTAATGCTATTACAAATGTAAGAAAAATGCCCCAAGATGCATAACAACTGTTTTCATATGATGCTGTGTAATCAGCTCCCAAGGCATATTAGATTGTCGTATTTCCTTACTTAAGATAGAGACTCTCTCAGGTTTGTCACCTCATTTGGCCCCCAAGCTCTTAAAGCTTGCTATCACATTGTGTGCTTTCGTATGTTTGTTTCTTGAATGTGGATGGAGCTGAATTTGCAATATTGTTGTTGCACTAGTAATGCAGAGCTTTGAATATGAAGCCCTTGTTCATTTGTGGACCATCTGAAGCAGCACGTTTTCCTAGGTCCTGTATAGCACCTCAGCTACAGATCTTTTGTGTGCTGATCCTGAGTGTGTGTTGATAGCGATGATGTGATTTCTAAATTCCACAACCATTCTCTTATCCCCTTTCTTGTGGCACCGTTCAAAGGTTCTGTAAATTCATTATAGATAGGAAAACCACAGAGAATTGTGGGTAATGGCCATGAGAGCTGGGACTGGCAGGGTGAAGATGAAATTTCCTTATAGCTTCTATTCTTGACTGTTGCAGAAAAGCTGATGAGCACAGAAATCGAGACACTGAAGATTAGATTCACAGACAATAGTATAGTATCAGTTTGGAAGATTAAAATGTGGCAAAACAACAACGAGAAGAATCCCATCTCCATAAACTTTAACTAAAAACAAGATACTTGTTATATGAATGAATTACAATCAGTGAGTTTTTAACATCGCTTACATATAATGATTGATTAAACTTTTTAATTCATTTGAAATCTATAATGTGTATATATATATATATATATATATATATATATATATATATCACTCATAATTATATTTCTGTTTGATTTTTGATTGATTTGTTCGATGTAAACAATTACACAGCCCTCACATAGTCATGGATAACATGAATTCAGGCATAAATCTCAGCCGTTGGGTAATTGCAGTTATGGGCTTAAAGTTCTTTTCACAAAGCAAGTATCACAGACTTTTATCTCATTATTAAGGATTATTTTATAAGTAGTTTGGTAAAATATAATTCAACCAAAGCCAACCCATACACAGCTGGATTGGGGTGCGTTATATATAAACCACATAGGCTATCAAACAACAGGAGGTTAATGTGTGTATACACATATTTGTGTCCTGCTGTGAATTTTTTATTCTTATTATAAAAATGCCATTCCCCCTACTGACAGAGATCTGGATTAAGTGAAGTTGTTTTAGGTCTGTTTTGATGAGACAAAGCATCTATGTGAATCTTTTTTTCTAATCCTTCAGTCTGCTTTGTTTCTGTCAGCTATCAGCTGATTGTGTCTCTTGCAGAGACTTAGGTAGAGTCAGACAGTCACAGTTTCTCTTGGTACGTGGGGCCAGTTAAAAGGGTCTCCTGCCAGCTTTTAGAGGTCAAAATAACAGGTGGTCTTATTTTTAGCATTGTGTGGCTCCTAGGAAATTAGGCTAAAGCCACCGATACTTAGCATATTAATAATTTGTTCCTTTTTTCACATCCTTCCACTAACCTGCTGAAATTCAGCTTTTTTCATTCTCCACGGAGGTGAATGGTCTTTTGTGGACTCCCAACTACCTTTTCTCTATATTACATCAAGAAACTTAATGGCTTCTAAGTTTCAAGCTTCCGTAAACAACGAAAAGACTTCGGAACTCAAGTCCTTATCTACCTAAATTGAAAGACGCAGATGAGAGAAGTGTCCAAGGGCCGCTAGAATGTATTTGTTTGCGTGACCCCCATCTTCCTCTCGGCGCGCTTACATTCACCCAGCTGACTCCACTTAGAACTCCGTCAAGACAATTAGTCAAATGAGTGTCAGTTGGGCTTCGTTAACTGAAGAGTCTGTGTGAGTTGCTGTTCAGTTGCCAGCCCTGGGCCTCACACCAGTGTGCAAAAGTCTAGGGAAATGTTTATATTTTGTATGAAACTGATATTGCAGTTGGCTTCAGATGAGCAATACGATGTCAGAGGTGAGAACAGGAAGGGCTAAATGTGAAATTCTACAATAAGGTGCTTTGGGGCACAGTGTGTGGCTCAGTGGGGGGAGTCCCTGTACCTGTGATCAGAAGGTGACCAGTTCAGGCCAGGCCTCAGCTGAATAGCCCCCCCCAACCCACCCCCCCGCCCCTAACTCCATGGATAAGACTGCAGGTGGCTGTACTTTGCTGCCAAGCTTGTGCTCACCCACATATGTCCCTGTGCCCCAGATGAGGTATGTGCAAAGAGAATTTTCCCCACGGGGATCAATAAAGTGTCATTACGGTTATTGGCAGCGATCTGCTGTTGTGGGTGAGAGAAGACAGGGGACCAACAGTTCCTCAGACGAGGCTTTGTTTTCAGCATTAGCACGCTAGCCAGAACGCCAGTGATGCAGGCGGACGTCTGTGCTGGGACATAATGATAATCATCACCTGCCACCCAATGGGCTCCGGCGTCGTTGCGCTAAAAATAAAAGGCAATTGACACCGGCTGTATACCCGGATTGGCGTTAAGTTACGTTCAGACGGATCTCCTATGCAGATCACCTGGCGCTCCGCAGCAGCACACACCCTGAGATGTGCCGACTTCGGAACCTGCACCGTTTTCAGAACACCGGCCCAGTGCTAAGGGTGTCTAGGATCTGCATAGGCAGGACTCCGGAACCCGGACTTTAATGGCCTCCTGTCGAGTCCCCTCAGCCCCGACCTCGCACTGAAAGCTTGTCGGCACGGCTCGGTGACACCTCAAAATGTTCGTCGAATTCGGTGCCATGATGTCGCTGCACGAAGCTGTAGATAAAGTGAAAATTTAATCAGTTACCACCCTGAAGCGCGCATTACGTCCTGCCAGAGATGATTATTATGGGAAACCCTCGTCTGCTGCAGTCATTGTTGGAGTGTCTGGCTGCCAGTGGCGTCGTACCAGGACATGAATAGCAACAAGTAACTTCATAAAACATAAATAGTCACTGTATTTATCCTGGGTCCGGGGTGATATCTCCATGTTTATGATAGTCCACATTCTATCAGTGGGTTTTTTAAAGCTTATGTCAGTATATAAATGTCACAAAAGTAATAAATGTAGCTCTTTTTAAAGTAGTTGTAAAACACAGTAAACTTTCCTTGCCACTCAAAATATTTCAGGTATATAATCCAGAACCTGCTGGGATCCTGGATAGTTTTTAAACATATATATTTCCTTAATTCAACTTGCTGGTCTCGCATTTTAATTTCTTAACTTTTTCTGTTGTGTTTCTGTTTCAGAACATTGAGCTGAAAGTGGAAGTGGAGAGTCTGAAGCAGGAATTACAAGAGAAACAACAGCTACTTGATAATGCACTGTAAGTAATGTGTTTGTTATTAATCTGTCATTTTGTCAGCAATAACTGCACATAAAGGTCCTATAGCTGATGTTCAGAAATGTCAGGTGTTCCGTCCTCAGTCTGCAGTGTCACAGTATGGAGGTCTTTAAGTGCCCATTTGTGCCGGTGATACCTCCCCTTCCGATACTGGCCCGAAGACAGACTGGTGCTCGCCTTTCAGGGGTGGCCACACCAAGGTCAGCGATGGTGCTCTCAGCTGGACACGCCTTGAGGGCACAGCTGACAATGCCGGCAGCTCTTTCTGGGCTGGAAACCAATACCCCTCCTCATATAAAGCCCTGCTGGACGCGGCAGTAGAGCGGAGGGTGTGACACTTGTGAGAACCACCACATGCAGCCCTCTGGGGCCTCAAAGGTTTGGGTAGCAGTTACAGTAAGTGTGGCCTCACACCTCCAGGGTTGTAGGATCCAGTCCCATGCTTGTCTTTTTATTGTTATTAAGGTTGCATAGTGGCTGAGAGGGAATCAGTGTGGCCTCACACCTCTAGGGTTATAGGATCCAATCCCAGGCTTGTCTTTTTATCGTTATTAAGGTTGCATAGTGGCTGAGAGGGAATCAGTGTGGCCTCACACATCCAGGGTTGCAGGATCCAATCCCATGCTTGTCTTTTTATCGTTATTAAGGTTGCATACTGGCTGACATGGAATCAGTGTGGCCTCACACATCCAGGGTTGCAGGATCCAATCCCATGGTTGTCTTTTTATCGTTATTAAGGTTGCATAGTGGCTCAGTTCTGTAATTCTGTGGCCTGATACATTCTGGGCTGTGGGTTTGATTCCTGGCTCAGTGTGTGTGTGGAGTCTTCTGGATCATCTGGTTTTCTCTCACAGCTGCAAAACTGTGTAAATGTTTCAGAGTTCCCCAGTGTAGGTCAGTGTACGCCTTGTGATGGACTGGAGCATAGTCCAAGTTGTGTTTTGTGGGATAGGCTTCATGCTCAGCACAACCCTGTACTGGATAGAGGTTTGACCCTTAGATGTGTTTTGTGAAGGTATTTTAAGGAGCTCTTCACTCACCACGTTCTTAACATTATGCTACTCCTGCCTTTTAAAGTGAAAGGCCTGCGACACCCTTTATATACAGATTAGCCCCAGATTGAGCTAGTCGCGTCGGCTCTGTCGCACTGCTGGACACCAGTGCATGAGCGCCAGTCAGGGGCAGCAGCTGTTGAAAGGTGAGCCCCCCGACACCACTGCCAAGAAGCTGCCCTGACAATCATCCTCACTTCGTCGTATCCGGGGCCCGGGCAGCGGGATCACAGAATACCGTCAGGCTAACCCAGTGACATGCATGGCCAGAAGTAAAATGGCCGCAACTACGTTGTCACTCCATTAGCAGCCGGTGCTAAAGCCACAGCCTAATGCTAACTTTATTCTTGTCTTCCTTTCGGTTTCTTCCCTTAATTGTCAGCCTGTTCTTCGATTTATGCTGCATTGTATGGCTTTTTAGAATATTTGATATAGCCCCCTCCCCCACCCCCATTAATGGAGACCTGTTATGGGTGTATTTCAGTTAGTTGAACAGCTGTGCTAGCTGATGCACCAAGGCCAGGACTTGCGGTCCCAAAAGTAACTGTTCTGAGCAGTTAGGTCGTTTTGCATAATTGACTTATTGTGAATAATACATGAGAGCGTTTTATTTTTCAAAAGGAAAATATGTGCATTATTTATTAACTTACAAAAATATTCTACATTCAGATTTTTGTTGTTATATATGCGTGCTATTAGGGAGTGACTCATTATGCATTCTGGACTAAAACCCATAACCTATTGGGCTAAAGCGTACAGCTAAAAACTATATCCACACATATCCGTGGTCCCAGTTGAAGTACTTTTTTTATATTACGTATTCAGGCATCATGCTGTTCTCTGATAGGTCCACGGTAGAGAGCCTGACCAATCACAATGAGGTGGAGTTACAGCGGCGATGTGAGGAGAGGCAGCAGGAGATCGACCACATGCAGGAGATCCTGCAGACAAAGATCCAGCTCCTGCAAGAAGTATGACTCCCTCCCAAGTTTATTCTTCAGAGTATAGTGGCCAGAGTATAGTTTACTATACTTACTCAAAATTATATATGCATTTCTAGTTCACTCTATGTGCAGACTTTACCCTATACTGTAAATACTAACACTGAAAAACAACCTTCACATTATGTACCCATGACTGAATCTGGTTTGAGGTGGTGTTACTGGTTGGGGGGTTCACACACAGGTTTTAAACCCCCAGGGTCATGGAGTCACCCTCATTATGTGTGTAGAGTTTGCATGTTCTCTCCATGCTTTTTACATGTACTCATGTTTGCCCCACATGTGATGAGGTCTTTAAGTAGCCTTTAGCATGTGGGTGCATGTATGAGTGTGCCCCCTCCAGTGGACTGGTGTCCCCCTGCCTTGTGCCCTGTGCATTCTGGGACAGGTCCTATACTGTTACATCCTATATTTGTTAAGGAAGAGAGACGCATAAAACTTTGCGTTGGTTCTGTTAACCAGTTTATTTCCAGTACTTGGTAGTCACCATTCTTACTCCTGCGCTGCACCAAGACGATTTCCTCACCGTACCAATCTCGTGAACGCAGGAGGCCAACCTGGCACGTAGCGAGGCAGAGAAGATGGCCTCCGTGGCGGAGTCTGAGTCACGACGGTGCCTGGCCCTGGAGAGGAACATGAAGGAGGCCCAGGAGGAGATGCAGGTTTCCCCTGGGACCTCCCTGCTTGACAGACTGACCGAAAAGGACAAGTAAGGAGCTTTGGCATTATGGGGTATAAAGGTGCTAAAACCACCGAAACCAGCTTAGAACCTGAACCAGAAAACAAATAAGAAAAAAGTGATACCTGCTTGTATAAGCATGTATGATATTTAAGTCTTCATTTCGTCAACATCTTACGGTTGGGAAAAGGTTAACTAGCAGGGAGGGTAAACTTTTGAAGTCTATAAATACGTGGAATATTACAGACTGAAAGCATCGGCTGCTTGCTGATCTTGCCGCCCTTCAATTCTGCGGCTGACCATAGCTCTAGTGCTCCTGTTGACAGACAGCAATGCACAGGACAGTGACAGGGACAGTGACAGGGACAGGGACAGGGACAGCGGGGAACACTCCTCAGGGCAGGACCCAAACAGTGTGCTCCTATTGACAGACAGTGATACACAGGACAGGGACAGCGGGGAACACTCCTCAGGGCAGGCCCCATACAGTGTGCTCCCAGAGGGACCTCCGTGTCCTGCTGCAGGATTAACCAGATAGGAACAGCCCAGCCCTTTGAATATGTCCAGAATGTAACTATGTATTCCTATCGAAAAGGATTGTTGTGATTTGCCACACGAGAGCTGAAGTAAAAATATGGGACCTCTCGATGGGTCAGGACGCTGTGCCGGTAATCTGAAGATCGGAAGTTCAAATCCCACGGTTCGGCAAGCTGGTTATGGTTGGGCCCTTGACCAAGGTTTTTACCCTCCAGTTCCTCCAGGGTCTGGTTGACCCTGCATCCTCAAATGTGTGTCGCTTAGAGTAAAAGCATCTGCTAAATGAATTAACGTACTAAAGAAAACAAAGATTATCACACTTCACGGCCTGAAAATGGCTAAATCTAGATTGCTGGAATTTTACTGGTGACAGGAGAGTGGAGCTGGGACTGCTTACCAATCCTCCATACCCCGCAGGGCGATCGAGGAGCTGACTCAGGCCCTGCACTCCAAGGAGGCCCTGGTTGAACAGCTGGCGGAGGAAAAGGCCTCCCTGCAGGGGCGTGTGGACCAGCTGGAGGAGCAGGTGCAGGACCTCTCGGACTCCCTGCAGCAGAAGGAGCAGGATGCTGAGGTGGGCCGGGGCTGCAGACACGCCTGTGGGCATTAACACTCATCATGGTCACTGTTCATTGATACAATCTACGGCAACTGGAGCCAGGATACCTCGCTTCTTCACTTCAGTTATTACAGTTGATGTTACAGACTAGCCTAGATAAATCCCATGGTATTCCTGCCCTCATGTAAATAACTCATCTGTCCATTCAGCATCCATCTTCAAATTCAGTTCTGTTCACAAGTGGCTCATTATGGATTTATTGGTGCATTGTGTTGCTGTTGAGAAATGGCCTATGCCATGTTGTGAATGAAATGCCAGTATGTGACTTAATGCTCAGCTCACCAGTCATGTTTTTTTCTATAATAAATAGTATGTTTTATATAATAAAACAGCAGTCATAAAATCAGATATTCTTGGTATTTACATATCAATGCTGGAAATAAATAAATAAATAATAAATGATGTATATGTGTGTGTATATATATTTATTTATTTTTCCCAGCATTGATATGTGAATACCATGATTTTCTGTTATTTTGGCTGCCGTTTTATTAATCCTCATTGATTAATCTCATTAAATTGCATGATAATCTATATGAAAAGGGAGTTTAAAATGTCATCATTCTGCAAACACGGCATCGTATAAATGTCTCCTTCCTGCTTGCAGTTTTTCCAGGATGAACTGGGCCGGGAGAAACTGCGCGTTCAGCAACAGATGCAGGTATGTGGGTCAAATCCTAATGACCAGCCCCGACTACTGTCCTCCTGCCACATCCTTCTCAGTGATGTGCAGCAAGACCTCGCCCTCTACTGGAAGCCATCTCACACTGCATCTGGGCGGTAAAAGTATGTAGCTTAGCTGTGCCAAGCCCGTGGTGTCATATAACATGTCGCGCTTTAAATAGAGGCAGACAGCAAAATGTTCATATTCAAAGCTCAGAACCTCACCACAACACAACATTTTAAAATAAATTCACATTTAAAACCAAACAAATAGCTCTAAACTAATTTAATTTCACATGTATTATTATTTTTTCAAAACGCAGTTCATACCACACAACAGGAGGGTGGTTACTGCCGTTTATATTTTTGTGACGCTGTTTCTATTTAATCATGCTGTGTTTTTAAATTCCCTACTCGCGTATCAAGTTCTCTTTCTGTGATAATAGCTGCTCTTCTTTTACTCCTTGTGTTTCTTAAAGATGGCCAACCTCTCCCGGCCTCTATAGTAGTTCCTCCTCTCAAATCCTGGTCTTAAGAAATTCCTAATTCCTAGGCCAGGAGATGCAAATCTTGTTCCTTCTGCTCCAGCCCGAGTCCATATCTTCAGCAAAGATCAACATGTAGCCTCACACCTGCTGTTCCTGTTTGGGTTTCCTTGCTGAGTGCTGTTGACTTATTAAACAAACAGTGCTAATATACCTGTGCGGAGACTTGA
>JAABNY020000032.1:15224716-15243126 GCA_015164015.2 Brevimyrus niger
GGGGGGCGGGGCGGGAAAGAAGGGGCGGGGGGGGGGGGGGGGGGGGGGGGGGGCGGGGTTACCGACGGGGGGGGGGCAGTGGGCGAGGCAAAGGTTTAGTAGATGGGTGCCTCATTTCCTTGCTGTGATGCAGGCGCAGGAGCTCTACAGTGTCATCGAGGGCCAGAAGGAAATGCTGTTCAAGCTGAGAGAGGTGACACAGCGACACCAGCTGCAGCACCTGCAGGTAAGACCCCTGTTCCGCACAGTGTTGCCTGGGTGCCTGTAACTGGGGGGGGGCAGCACAGGGCCAGGTGCACAGCCCCATTTCTTATACATCAGATTTCAGCAGGTAATATTTAAAGTCGATGAACTGATTTACAGGGAATCTTTAAACACCATCTGGCCTTTGAGGTGCATAGGGTTCCTTCTTGGGTGTCCCATTCCTCCTGTGTGCCCCCTCCAACCCTTCGGTGTGTGTATGTGCGTCCCAGGTGTCAGACAGGGAGGTGGCCCAGATGCAGAGGGAGCTCCTCGCCCTGCAGGAGTCCCTCTTTTCCACCCAGCTGGAGCTACAGGGCAGCCAGAGGGCCGAGAGGCGCAGCCAGTGGAGGGCCAGTGACGTGGCGCGCGACCGCGAGCGACTGCAGGCCGACCTCGACGAGGCGCTGCAGCACCGGGCTGCCGCTGAGCAGCACAACCAGGTAAACGGCCTCCCCTGCTGTCAGCTCCTCTACCGGGGGAACGGAACAGCCACAAGTGGCAGTCTTTAAGGAAGAAATATATTCACATTTATATTTATTTGTTTATTATTAATGCATATTTGTGCTTTGATCACTGCGTGCTTCCCCCCCCCCCACTAGGAGCTTCGGGGAGCCCTGCAAAGGGCCCGCTCCAATCAGCAGGCAAAAGAGGACCAGCTGAAGGAGGTGGAGAGCGAGAAGCAGGCAGTGGTGGAGGCCAAGGACAAGACTATCCAACAGCTGAGGATCTCACTCAGGAACAAGGGGCAGATGGTGCAGGTCAGGACAGCTGGATGCTGTTGGGATATCTATTGTTTATAGGAGGCATGGCAATGCTTGTTGAATAACAATGTTCTTCCTCCTTCCTCTAGGAATATCTAGGGCTTCTGGACCAACAAGGACCTAATAAGACACTAAACACAGTGCTGCAGAAACTGAAGGAGCGTATCAAGGACCGGGACATAGCCCTGGAGGTATGACACTGTGCTGCCCCCTGCTGGGAGCAAGTGAGTACTGCCAGCACAGTAACCAATTACATCTCGTCTGCCGTGTCCCACCAGCGCGCCATCGATGACAAATTCCAATGCCTGGAGGAGAAGGACGGGGACACGCGACGACTCCAGCTGGCCCTGAGGGAGAAGGAGAGGGACCTGGAGCGGTTGCGCTACGTTTTGTCCAAGAATGAAGAGACCATAACGGTACAGACCCCACCATCACACGCTGCTGTAATTCTTATGGAGGAAAACTAAGTGTCTTTGACCCGGCGTGCATATCTCAGACCCTGGAGGGCGTCCTGAGAGGCAGGGAGCTGGAGCTGGAGCAGGTGAGAGAGGCTAACAAGAACCTGCAGTGGCTGAAGCGGGAGGCAGAGGAGCAGCAAGTGTGCGGCCTGAAGGAGCGGGACGCCATCATCGGCCAGCTGCGGGCCTCCCTGCAGAGCCGCGCTAAGGAGGCAGAGGTAGGGAAGGGAACCACTGCGGCTGCAGGCCGGCTCCAGGAGGCCTGCGGGGCTTTCTTAGGTAGCAGCAAGCTGGAGTATACCGTAAATCAGGGGTGTTCAACCACCCATCTCGGAGCCCCCAAATAAAAACATACCAGAGCAAGGGACCCCCTACCACTAATGCATGATCACGTAACTGAGGACTAAGGGCTAGGGAGTGGGGTTTGAATACTTATTGTTTTGAGGGATGGAGCTCCTTGAATATTTTTGTATTTTGTAAACAGGATGTTTCTGCAGGGCCCATGCAGGTCTACAGACCCCTAGGTGGTGTAGACCACAAGTTGAAAAACCCTCTCTTCTTACCTTATTATAATTGTAGAGGAACTTCAGTGAGGGCTGTAAGTTAGTGAACAAATGTGTCTTGAAGAAGGTGAGGTCCTACTCGTGCTGTCATCCCCCACGCCAGGACCTAACGGCGGCGCTGCTCAGCAAGGCGGTGGTGGATGGCCGCGATGCCCTGGAGGAACTCCAGCTCCGCCTTCAGCTGAAGGAGCGCCTGTTCCAGGAGGCCCTGGCAGACCGTGCCAGGCAGGCAGAGGAGCACCAGGGCCAGGTCCAGGAGCTGCTCGCCGCCATTGGCACCAGGGATCACTACATCAAGGTAACCGGTTGCGGACCGGACGTGGACTCGACACGTTAAATGCGGGGAAGCCTTCAGCAGACACTTTGCCTACCCCCGTCCCAGGAATCTGTGAGCCGGCTGGGTCAGGTGATCGCAGATCGCACCGGTGAGCTTCACGAGCTGCGCAGACAGCTGGCTGCCCAAGAGCTGGAAGTAGCAGAGCTGAGCCTGCAGAGGGAACGGCAGAGGGCACAGCCAAACCTCCAGATCGACCGGCTGCAGAGCCGGCTGCGGGAGAAGGAGTCTTTCATCCGGGTGAGTGGCTGTGCATTGGAGAGGAGGCTGGTTTCTTATACTGGCTTCGGATCTCTTGAAGCCGTTTTCTGGCAGCCTGTCCACTAATGGGGTGGCATGTCTGCTCAGTCGGCAGCTCTGTCGCCTCATGCCTCTGCCGGTCTGAGTTGTGTGGAGTTTGAATTCTCTCTCTCTGTTTCCATGGGTTTTCTCTGGATACTCTGCTGGATAAGCACCAGGCCATGGATGGATGGATGGATGGATGGAAATTGCCCATTTGTGTGTATGTGCCCAGCGAAGGACTGGCGCCCCGCAGTGGTTGTTTGTCACCATGTGTCCAGTGCTTCCTGTAATATACTCCAGATTAATGCTGTATTTTATTAGCATTTATATAATGTGAGTGAATCTCATGTTACATTAGGTTTCTGACAGTTACAGGACAGTGCTTATATCACACAAGTGTCCTATCCTTTGCATGAATTTGTAAATTGTGATCCCTTGCAGGTTCTGATGAATGGTACCCAATACACCCAAGACGAACCAATGACCACCTCCAAGCCAGAGGAACCAGCAGACAATGGGAACAAAAGTGAGTAAGGAACACAGGTCTAGCTTGCTGAAGACTCTCGTCTAGATTCCCTCAGTCCACCGATACTTTGGAGTTGATACAGAGCATCTGTGTTGAGTTGGTGGGATTGTTTCTGAGTGTTCTCGTCATTGTGAACAGCTTGTGACGGTGACTCTGGCCTGCAAGTCGACATTCATGCTGTGAGGGAGGAGCTTCAGCTGGCCCTGAAGAAAGAGAAGGAGGCACAAGTAAGAGACGCAGGAATAGTCATGAGCAAATGTGAGTTTGGGACACCCGTGAAGGTCAGTCCTGACTCGTATTCCCCTTTTATCCTTGTAACTACAGCTAGAACTTTCTGCCCTTCGCACTACTCTGGCCAAGGACAAAGAGGAAATCTTGACCTTGGCTACCGAGCTGGAGATCTACACCAGAAAGCTAGGCACCAAGGAGGAGCTCATCAAGGTTGAACAATGTTGACCTTTTTTGCTAAAAATAAAACTCCGAACATCACAGCTCTCATTTTAGCTCGCCTGTGTATGGTCCTGCGGGTTCTCGTACACAAACAGGATCTTCAGAAGCAGTTGGTGGAACCATCGGAGGTACCGTTGGTCCAGAAGCTGACACAGGAGCTGCAGGAGCTCAGGGGAGAACAGGGGGACACCGGTGGTGCTGGCCATCAGGTACTGTGGAGATTTCTACATTGACTGGAAAATCATTTCTTAGTTTAGTGTGGCAACGTAGACACGGGTGAAACTGTGTTCTGTCACCTCACAAGTCTTGTGTCTTGGCAGCACGTACTGGAGCAGCTGATTTCTGGTTACAGCAGACTCAACGAGGCTGTGAGGATGGAGAAGAGGGCATATGAGAGTTTGGTTCAGGGCAGCACATCTGCAAGCAGGTAGGAGTCCCGTCCTCGGCCTGTAGAGACAACAACAGCTCGAAAGCATCGCAGGTTTTAATCAGCAGTGTTGGAAGTATTTATGATTCTTTTCATAATTAACCGTAAGACTTAAGGCTCTTATGCTAAAGACGTCTTGGTTGTAGTTAGTATTATCTTTGTCCTGGTCGTTTGTAACACTCTAGCGCTGAGAAGACCTGGGAGTTGCAGAGAGAGCTGGACGCGGTTCAGTCACTTCGTGGGCAGCTGGAGACACACCTGGAAAAGAGCCGAAATGCTGCTGTTGCACCGGCAAGGGCAGTCAAGGCGCAGCCTGATTTTGGAGGTGGGAAACAGCGGAGTTTGGGGCTCCGTCAGGAAAAGACCTCCTGCACTGCAGGGGGCAGTAATGCTTATTCCACATAGTGCACTAACGATCAAAGTGGGGTGTGATTCCTACACTAACCTGGGGATCTGTCTGGTCATGTTACTAACTAAAGTGGCAATGTGTGCAAATCATTTTTATTTTTTGTATTTTATCTTGATTTTCAAACTGCTGTCGTAATGGAGTTTAGTGCAATATTTTTTTTCCCCTCAACATTTTAATTGTACTGTACTTATTTTTCCGCCTTATTTTTGTGGTAAGGTTTTGAAAGCACAGTTGGTTTTCTACATAGGTCATTCATACTGAATTACACCTTCATACGCAGACCAGCAAGGAGAACGTTTTTCTAAATGCTTTTGCAAGGTTAGAAGGCCCGCTGAAAAGTGATGTATCCATAACCTTTTTTAACCTCTGCAGAGTTCACCTAAGTGGCTTTTATCATGCATTTTTAAAAAACATATTCATTATGACTGGGGGTGGAGGGAGGGGTAAATGATTCCATGAGCCAGCAAGAAAAAGAGAAAACAAGAATTACAGCAAGAAAAGAGCAAACGTTTTGTTGACCTGAATACTTGACTTGTTTTAGAGAAGTTTGACTGTCAGTATGTGATCTGATATGATTCTTCTTACTTATGTGGACTGGGTTTTTTATTGAACTTTTTCCATTCTTTCTTCTGGGTAAGCTGAGAAATAAACAACGAGTCGGTCCTGACCAAACCTGCATTTGGTATCCATGTCTTGTGTGCGTAGACCTGTGTCCAGAAGGAAGCAGTGTGAATGAAGCTTGGATAATCGGTTCACTTCAGAGATAAGCTGTAATCCAGTGTTTCCCAATCTGGTTCCCGGGGACCTGCAGACAGTCTAAGAGTGTGGACTGCCTGGTTGGGGCTCAGAGGGAGCAGAACGTGGGCCGTCTGTGGGTCCTCGAGGACTGCATGGGGAAACACGGCTGTAATCAGTCAGTCCTCGAAGCATTGCGTGGGGAATGCAAAGGCTGAACCTTGATTGGGTTACCGTACTTGTGCCCACCTCACACCTTCTTTATTCAAAGTGGCTCTCACTTTTATTCTTTAAAAAATTCTGTTTCAACTTCCTGTGCTCTTTCATTTTGTTTTTATGTCTGGGATGGTTACTCTCTACCATTAAGCTTAGGTATCTCCATTTGTCTCGGGCCCCGGTCTCACTCAGCAAAAATGTCTAGCATAGCATTAACACGAACGGCATGGATTCTTGTTAAGTTGTGTACTAGGAAATGGTGTTTGGGTTAGGGGGCGCATGCATGAAACATGTTGATGTGCCTGCAGCAACCGAGCATGAATCACACAGCATGAGTGCTCCCATCGCTAACGGGACGTGCGACACCACACGTGCATGCTACTAGAACACATCCGTCGCAGAAAAGAAAGTACCTCTAAATTTTAGTCCATTCACCAGTCTGCTGGAACTTCCTATTGGCTTGCTCCCATTCTTACTGGAATTCTGATCAGGCCTTTTTTTTTTTATCCATGAGAAAAACATAAGTTTGACTGCAGATAACAGACAATGTATCTGGGAGCGTCTTACATGCACGTTTTAACCTTGTTTATGCTTGACAGCAAGCGCTGAGCCTGAATCTTAAGTTTAGTCTTCATTTGTAATTTTCACCTCTCCATTCTCCATTTAAAAACAGCTCACAGGTAAGTTCTTCCTGCTGTTTTTCTTTTTCTCCACTACAACCCAGTGTCTTCAGATATTTTATACATCACACTTCAGCTTCCATTTGCTTCTCATTTGTCCCCCCCCCCAACTACATTAGAGGAGAAACGAAAGGAAACGTGTGATTATATTACAAGGACCGTCGAAAATACACCAAGAAGGAATCTGTATGTTTTTTGTAACGTCTTGACATGGAGCTGCTGTTTTCTGTTTTGTAATTCTTTTCCCCACAATGTAACACACGTATAAAGCGCAATGTTGGAAGCTTCCGATCGCACCTTATTCCACCTGATGTTCAAGCTAAATAAACACACCATCAATGATCCTGTGAGTTTGTCTTAGTTGATTTGAATCATTACTCCATCTTTGGGCCACTGTGACCCATGGTAATCATCCCATTGTCAGTCCCAGGCCCAAACTAACCTTGTAGTTTAGCAAGCAAGAATTAGGGCCCTGCCAGTGTCTTCCAATGCTACCCAGCCCAGCACATGCAGAGACTCACATAAAAGATATAGTCATACAGGGACATTGGTGCATGTCATGTTTGCTGAAATGCTTCACTATTTTAAGAAGC
The DNA here is from genome assembly GCA_015164015.2 of Brevimyrus niger. Classification (NCBI taxonomy): domain Eukaryota; kingdom Metazoa; phylum Chordata; class Actinopteri; order Osteoglossiformes; family Mormyridae; genus Brevimyrus; species Brevimyrus niger. The sequence goes on from JAABNY020000032.1 coordinate 15,231,394, forward strand.
TCACAGCAGAAACATGTGGACCAAACTTTGGACATTAACTTGCCTTGGTATGTATCCATACAGGCATCTGATGAATGTTTCTCTGATCATTTAAATTGCTGCTAACTGCAACACAGATTTGGGTAAATGCTTTAATGTCATTTTTGACATTTTTGTATTTTTTTTTTATCTATACATTCCGTAGCCACTCATATTTTTTTCTATATATAAGCAGTGAAGGCACAACTGGTCCCATGACATCTGCTGTTTATAAACATCACCACCCTCAATCAAAATCACTTTTTTGTGTGCCAAAGGCTCATTAATTTTAATGACAGTCAGTAACAGTTTTCTACTCCATGGTGCTGAGTGGGCAGTGTAGTCAGTCCCTTTGGCTGAATAGCATTCCGTTCCCAGGACGACGGTCTAAAATCCAAATACCATTTCTAGTGCTTCCTTTTACATTATATTGCCTCATGAGCTAGACCAATCAAAACAGGGCATTACCTGTCAGTCTGTTAGACTAGATGCAAAAACATAATTGTTAAGCCTATGTAGATACATCCAATGAACAACTGTATACAATAACCTTGTTACAAGTAAATTAAAAGCCTGTTCAGCTTCTCTGTTGCTTTTGCAGGCATGTAACCAGTATCAATGAGAAAATTAACAATGAATCACAATATCAGATTTTGCTTTAAAGATTCTCGGTACCTAATTGGGAGAAACGTATCAATGGAAAGTCTGCACAACCAAAGTTCCCGCTGGCTGCATTCCCAGCCGTCTGCGCAGCCGGGCCGTCTCTGTGCAGTGTCCTTCCAAGCAGGAAGTCCTTTTTTTCTGCGTCTCTAACAATCAGCAGTAATGAAGGCCTCAGTCTGGCTGAATGCAGGAGGTGTTTTTTTTCCCTTTTAGTTTCTATTTTTTATTGTTTTTTTTTGCTTTATAGAGGGGAAAGCAAGAAGCCCTGCTTGGATTGTTTACGTGTTGAATGGTAGCCCTCATAGAATCAGTTGGTTTTGCCTTTATGTAACATGACCCGAACAGGCCAATCCCTGGGGGTGTTTCATGGGGCAAACATTAATGTCACTCTGTGCTCTCTGATGTCGTGGGGTCACGTCGCTCCTGACGTTGTTCTCAGCAGTCGTGTCGGAGGTTGCTGGTACATCTGGGCCCGCCTGTCACTGTCACTGCTGTGCTCACCTGTCACCGCTGTGCTCACCTGTCACCGTCACCGCTGTGCTCACCTGTCACCGCTGTGCTTGCAGAGCTCAGCACAGAGGAGAGCGACGATGACGACGATGGCGGCAGCAGCGAGTACACAGATAGCATCGAGGAGGAGGAAACTTCCAAGCTTACCGCTCAATCCTTGGCCACAAACCAGGTACATTAAAACCATCGTCGTCAAATGATTTATTTGAAGTGCTGTTTGACATTACTCTAGGTAGCTATAAGACTGTTAACTGAAAGATCTGGTAGGCGGATACAGTACCAGTGAAAAGTTTGGACATGGCAAGTCACCTAATTAGGAGAGTGATAGTGTCACGTCACATGACCTGGCCCTCAAGAAATGATTTAGATTTTGGCCAGAAAGTGAAGGAAAAGCAGCCAATATGTGGGACCTCCTTCAGGACAGCTGGAAAAGCATCCCAGGAGGCCACCTCATGAAATTGGCATAGAGGGGTACCTTGTTCAGGGTACCTCAGTGGTGGTTTGCTGGTCAGGGATTCAAATCTGCAATCTTTCAATTACAAGTGTACTTCCCTAACCGTTAGGCCACCACTGCCCACTGATGTTGATGCTCTTCCACAAAGCATTAAAGAGGTCAGATGCTAATCGATAATCTTTTCTCCATAGATCCCCCCGGACATGTTAGACCTGCACGGGAGGGCGCTGGTCAGGAGTCCATCCCAGAATGCACCTGTGGAAGGACAGGGCTTGGTGGAGGTGCAGCAGCTGGTGGAGCAAAAGAAGGCAGTGGAGCGGGAGCTGGGCGAGTTGAAGAGCCAGCTTGAGAAGGCTGGATACAGCTCCCTGTCTCAGATGCGGTACTTTGCGATTAACCATTGCTGATCTTTACTAGGCCCTAGGTTATAGCGTGACCAGCTCACAGATGTTTATGTGAAGGTTCATTGCAACCTTTCCTGCCGCTCTGTTAGGCTACTTTTCCTAGTTCATAATTCTACAAAGCTTGTAAATTCTATGGTTCACTTGACTTATTAGAGTCTGACAAAGTCCTGAGAGCCCTGTTTGTACTAGTCAACTAGGTCATTTGGATTATTAAATCTAAATATTATACATGTAGTGGAATCTCTGTCCTGGATTTCTTTCTTAGCCAGATAACTTGTCCGATTTAAGATAGTCTGGGCTAAATGTAAATGAACGCAGATAAAGTTTGTTTACACTGGGGTACCTTAAATTTGTAGTTAAAGAATCATATAAGTCAATGTGATTGGTTGATTGAGTTTCATATCATATGTTGGACATGTGTTGGCTTATCAATATAGGCAGGCTTTGCATTTATTACCTCGTCTGTTGAGCCTCTCAGTAAACTGTTGACTAATTGTGAGGGAATTAATTCCTCAGCACTCTTCAACGCTGACAACAGTCATTTCTAAATGTTGGAGGCTTGAATGGGTGGCATTTCGGGTCATTTTAGTGTCCAGCGTGGGGCAGCACCGAGCTCCTGTCACATTTGTGCCCTCCAGGAACGCGGTCGTCAACCTGCGGGTGGAGAACAGCAGCCTGAAGGGGATGCTGACACAGATGGCGCACAGAGCACTGGACCGGGTGGAGGAGGGGCGGCCGGAGGAGGGCGAGGCACCAGGGGCGTGGAAGGGTGGGGAGTTGAGCCCCACCCAGGGCAAACGCTCCATGTCCACCTCACCACCCCGTGAGGGGAAGAGGAGGTGTACCCGGCCCGTGTCTCTGGACCTGGACACCCTGCTGTCCAGCACCTCCTTAGAGGTGCGCTCCCAAGACCAACATAAAGTACCCTAAAACATGTCGGTTTTATAACTTAGGTGAATTGCATTCAAATAAGATAAAAACTGGCATAAATGTCAAACTGTATCAATATCCATATGCTAATTCTGCAGCATTTAGGTAGACTGTAAGTAAAATTTAGCTAAAAGTGTTTCAGTCAAACAGTCACAGGAGGTGATGTGTAGTAAAGTTAGGCAGCAAGTGAGGTCTTTGCAGGCTGCCGAGTTACATCCTGAGTGTCCTGGAGCACAGTAGCTTTGTTTCTTTTACTGATTATGGTCATAATGTGTATGAATACAATCCTGCTATTTGTTGCCGAAACCAGGAAGCACAGCCTATGGAAAGTGTGGACCGGATTTGGCAGCACGTGGAGGCGGGGCTTAAGGAGAAAGCGCGGCAGCTGCACCTGGACCTGGCGCAGAGCCAACTGGAGAGTCAGGAGCTTCAGGAGAGGCTGATGGTATCCGAGGCAACGGTCCAGGCCCAGGCAGAGCAGCTGAAGGACTACAGGGAGCTGCTTAGTGAGTGACCACGCTCACGGTCACGCACACACACCAGCAAACAGTGTCTCTCTCTCACACACACACATCGGCAAACAGATTCTCTCTCACACACATGCACACACACCGGCAAACAGAGTCTCTCTCACACACACACACCGGCAAACAGAGTCTCTCTCTCTCACACACACACACACCAGCAAACAGAGTCTCTCTCTCACACACACACACCGGCAAACAGAGTCTCTCTCTCACACACACACACCGGCAAACAGAGTCTCTCTCACACACACACACCAGCAAATAGAGTCTCTCTCACACACACACACACACCGGCAAACAGAGTCTCTCTCTCACACACACACACCAGCAAACAGAGTCTCTCTCTCTCACACACACATACCAGCAAACAGTCTCTCTCTCACACACACACACACCGGCAAACAGAGTCTTCCTGTCACACGCACGCACACCGGTAAACAGGGTCTCTCTCTCACACACACACACACCAGCAAACAGAGTCTCTCACACATACACACAAACACACACACACACTGCTTTACTTGCAGACTGAGTGAGTCTTGGTTCCCGATGCTGTAACATATGATGAGGAAGCCTGGTTGTCTCATCTCAAAAACATAAGAATTAGTTTTGGAAATTTGCTCTTCATACGTGTTTTTTTGTTCAGTAAATTGTAACAAATATCTCCACAGTGTATTTCTTTGGACTGTAAAATCTGCTGAAATAATTACTGCAAATAAATTAGAATCCAGCTACTGTTAAGAATGGTTTTGTGAAGCAGCATAGAGAGTTAATAGACGTGAAGTCTCATGTTGTCTGCATGCCCCCCCCCTTCCCCAATCAGCGGAAACCTCAGTGAAGCAGGACAGCAAGCAGGTGCAGGTGGACCTGCAGGACCTGGGCTATGAGACCTGTGGCCGCAGTGAGAACGAGGCGGAGAGGGAGGACACCAGCAGCCCAGGTGAGGTGTTAGGACTGGTCTGCAGGAGACATGGCTGCACTCTCAGCCCTCAGGAGCCTTCCCATCTACCAGTTGACATGTTCGCGATTTGACTTGTCAGACACAGACCTGCCCGAATTACCGTTGTCTTCCATTGTCGGGAAGAAACACACTGGACTTTGTTTAACAATCACGCTGCGTATTTTACAGTTAAGATGCTGTGGCTTTGACCAGTGGGATCAGTTTCGTTTCCTTTTTGCGGTTCCCGTCCTCACCCAACAGAGTTCGACGATCTGGAGATGTGCACCACCCTGTCCAGGCAAGACTGCAATGGCCAGTGGTGGTCCGGGGATTGTAGGAAGGCGGAGAGCGTGCCGTCCCTGCGGCAGCAGGTGGAGGATCTGCGAGGGCAGCTTTCCCGCTCACGCGCCACCATCCGCAGCCTCCAGGGCCGCCTGCGTAACATCTCCGGCACCGGCGACTGCTCCTCTAACCTGGAGAGGTCAGCTGCTTCTCTGGCCTGGAGCTTCCAGGCCTCTCCGGCTACCAGCGGCCCCGAGGACGACGAGGGGTGGCAGTCCGACGGGGTCGGAGCTACCAAGTGGCCACAGCCCAACCGAGAGCTGCGGGACCTGGCTCTGCGCGTGGCCTGTTTGGAGGACCAGCTCAAAAGCACCAAGTCGGGGAGTAAGGGGGCTTCTGAAGACGGCAAGTCCGCCACCTGGCCGGGGTAGGTAGTGCACCGCCGTCCCAGTCACTCAGCGGGTACAGAAATGGACTCTGAGGAACATCCCAAAGGTATAGACAGCATTAATGTACCATCAATGGTATAGGAATGTTCCGCAGAGTCCATTGGTATAACTACCTATAGCTAAGGTTTCACTTGGCAGACCCTTGAGGGAACAGCCCCGGTGACAAGCAAAGGTGCAAGTTTTTACCCTTTTTTTATAGAGTGTGGAAGGCTTTGTCTCTGGGAGGGCAGTATGTGGCTTAGGGCAGGGTTCTTCAAGTCTGGCCCTTGATTCCAAATCCAGGCCTTGTTTTCAGTTCTCCCAGGTAGTTAGTTTAACAATTACTGATTCTGATTGGTCAGAGGCTTCACACTTGGCTGACAGGTAAAGGAAGGCTGGAAAATCAACAGGACCATCAGGACCGTGATTTGAATAGCCCTGGCTAGGTCTGTGATCGGAAGGTCGCTGGTTCAAGCCTGAGAGTAGTTACATCTCTGTTGGGCCCATAAGCAAGGCCCTTAAACCCCCATAATGTTCCAGGGGTGTAAGATAAATGGCTGACTCTGCACCTAGACCTCAGACTTCATCCTCATCTGCATATATATGTGTCAGTGTCTCAAAGGAGAGCAAGATTGGAAACCAAGCACAGCATTGTTCCTTTACTCGTGCAAATGGAAAAAAAAAAAGCTTGATTTCATGTTTATCTTACACCCCCCCCCTCTTTGACATGCCACACACTCTAATACTGCCATAGTCAGCATGCCAGTAGGGTCACGAGTCCACGGCCCTGCGCCTGAGCAGGTACTGGAAGCTGCCCCAAGCAGAAGGACGCCAACGTTCTGGGCAGCTTCCAAGACGAGTGCCGTGCCTCCCGTCCAAAAGCCAGAACCAGACCCTGGCGGGGGGACTTTAAATAGCCCAGCCATGAAGACTCCAGCAGCACATTAGTAGACATGAATCCTAATTTGAAAAAAAAAACACTGATTAAGTTATCACCTGTCTGTAATCATTTACAACTAGAAGGATGATTATGACATTTAGGCATTCAGTCAAATGACTTGAGCACAAATGTAAGCTCACAAATGTAAGGCAGATACGTCCATATGAGTGCTGGCTAATGACTCCAGTGGCTACTGCTAACGTCCCGCCCCCCCACTTCCTCTGACCTCACAGGAAGTTCGATGCGCTGATCCAGGCACAGGCCCGCGAGCTGTCCCACCTGAGGCAGCGCGTGCGGGTGAGCCGGGGCGTCTGCCGCATCCTGAGCCAGCACCTGGACGACACCACCAAGGCCTTCGAGGAGCTGCTGCGCGCCAACGACATCGACTACTACATGGGGCAGAGCTTCCGCGAGCAGCTGGCACAGGGCAGCGCGCTGGCCGAGCGGGTCAGCGCCAACATCAGCGGCCGTGAGTGCCCCCGTCAGTGCCCCCGCCCACTCACCCGTCTGCCGGGCACAAACCCATCACACCAGTGTGGATTTCTGGTCATCAGTTCAATCTGATCGCTTGGGTTTGACATGATGGCTGCGGGGCGGGTAGGGGACTAGCCACAGATCAGATTGTTAGGTCACGTTACACAATAGCCTCAATAGTCACATGTTTCAGTTGCAATTTGTTCAACTTTTGTAGAATCTGTAGGTCAAAGATGAAGTCAGAGTAAAATGGAAAAGAATGGGGAAGAGTAACAGGGAGCAGCTGAAATAAAAAAACTAAATATCAAAATGAAATGAATTCAGATCAACACAGAGTTATAATCATTAACATACATTTAGCAAAAATAGCCAAGAAATTTGAAAATGATTGTTTTTCCTGATTTGTTGACAGGAGACCCTGCTGAACTTCTAGATGATAAGATGGGCCACGAGCTGCTTGCTCTGAGGTGGGTGCCCCTCAGACCACCGTCTTCCACACCCCCCCCAGTTCTCCTCCTAGAGCTTCCTCCTTGATGAGTTTAGGTTTCAGGTATCCTCTCTGCTTCACATCATCATCCTCCCCTGCAGAGAAAAACAGCCAAATCTACAGAGCTGTGCAAAATTCTCAGGGAGTCAAAGAAAATGATGTTGGCATGATCTTCCTGTTGGTATAAAACTTTGATATTATGTTTCTCAAGGTGTGTTAGCCTAACTCTTTCAAATCCTCTCCTAAGGTATTTACAGTAACCATTCAATACACCTGTGTACTTCTTGACTTGACACACCTCATATGGCTAATCAATACTGAGGCAGGGTTGCCAACTTTCTCAACCCCAAATGAGGGACACTTTCTTGCAGGTGCTCGCGCAGAGCAGCTGACCAACAATACTGGAAATCGTTTCATACTATAAATCTACACATTCCACAGTGTAAAAGGACAAGCCACTAGTGGCCAATGCACACCAACAATCGTGTCTCATAGCAACATTTGCATGAATTTTACCTTGCTTACAGTATCTATTACTGGCCGACGAGGCTGTGATTGGACTACGGGACTGAAGGTGCCCCTGAAGGGACAAATCAGAATCACCCATATTTCTGGATGTCCCGGACAATTCGGGACGGTTGGCAACCCTACTCTGAGAAGAGGTTCAGTAGCCAAAGTGGTGTTCTTCTAGCCATCCAACAAGACATCAGTAACTTTTCCAAGAGCAGATCTTTGTTAGTTTTCAATCGTGTTACCGTTAATTTGCTTAATTAGTAAAAATTGTGTTTTTGTAAGCAAGTACACACTATCTGGCCAAATAAACATTCTCTTTGTGTCTCGAGGACTTTTGCACGGTACTGTATGTAATAAGGCGGACCCGTGTTTGTGTGGGACGTGGCTACTGAGGCATGCGTCTTCGTTCCACGTGTGCTGTCGTCCCCGGTGGAAAGCGGGTGAGCCTTGGAGGGAGAGTCAGAGACACGCTTGTCCTCTGGATGGCGCCGCTCTGACATTGCTGCTGGCTCCCGAGCATGGAGTCACGGCCTCACTGTGGAATGTCACTGCTGGTTCCAGGCGACAAGTGATTTGATTGAATAATTCCCATTCCCCAATAGGTCAGAGCAGCCTCCCCTTAGGATGGGGGGAGGGGGGGATTTAGTAGACATATAAACCGTTTTCTCTTCTGCCGTCCTCCATCGATCTGGAGTGTAGCGCCATATGTTTGGATTGCAGTAATGGGATGGTGTATGACTTCCTGCATTCTCACTGGATCCCTACAGATGCTTCTCTTTCCAATCATCTTTATATGAAACTGGGTTCTCAGTCGGACAGTCTTTTTATTTTTTTGTCGTCCAAATCTGGCAGCCGGGAGTCTGCGGCTGTGACAGACTGCGTCCTGGGAGGAGGGAGGGGGGTGGGGCGGTCCCCTCACGTGTCTGGCTTCCCGATGGTCCGCGTGGAGCATGTGAATGCTGGGTCTGCCTGCACCTTTTCAGGCCCGTCCCCCCAGGCAAAGAAGGTGCATTCTGTCAGTCAGTTTGGCGCGTTGTCGCTGGGGGAGGGGGGGGAGGAGATTTCCAATCTCGCTGTCATGACGGGCAAAGCCGAAGTTGATATCTCCTCCTCCCCCACTCCTACCCCTATGTTATGGGTCCAAGCAGGAGGAGAGAGGGGAGGGAGGGAGGGAGGGTGAGAGAAAGAGAGAGAGAGCGAGCCACACTGATCGCTTCATCTCAGCCAGGATCACATCTCACAGCGCAGGATAAATAAAAGCAGGAGAACTCCTTTGCTGCGTGGAAACACTTGGATCCTCCCTTCGGCTGGGAACAACCTCTCAACTGGGGTCACCTGAAGTTGTTTTTTACTTCTAGGATTTTCATTCAATTAGGAGCCGCAGCTTCTTCCAGGAAACAATCCACAACCTTTTTATTCTCCCTGACTGAGAAAACAGCTTGTCCCAGACGAATGCAGCCGGGACTGATTGAGGCGTTGAGACAGTCCGTAGCAAGGTTTAAGCTGTTAAGATTACTGGGCAGTTAAATAGGTCAAGAGGAACTACTGGCCCTGCAGTTAAAGGAGTAAGTCTGGCAAAAGTGGCTTATGCCAGTGTTTTCCGAATGCCTTCAGATGAGTTGAATTTTAATTTAAATTTAATTTAAATATGTTATGTAGATGTAGTAATTTGATATTTTGTTCTTCTTCACATTTTTGAGAAGAACGGATTGTGAGAGCATGTTATCCTCAGTCTCCCAATAAAACATCTGATGGACCAACCAAGACGATCGCTGGATCAGCTCTTTCGGGCCTCCCTGGTCAGTCAAATGGGATTAAATCCTCCGACGGACCAGCTAAGACAACTGTTGGATCAGCTCCTTTCGGGGGTCCTTGGTAGACCAAATGGTATTAAATCCAATCGGTGATCTCTTGACCCCAGAGGATGTTGAAGAGTCCTCTAACTGCTTTTTCGAAGACCAGCCAGCCCCAAAGGAAGGGGAACCTCTCTCAGCATTTCCCCGCTTTTGAGAGGAAAACCGAGTCTCTCTGCTGGTGCACTCAGACATTTATTTAAGATTAATTTGCCTCAGGGGAGGTGAGGCTGTGTGCCACCTTGATTCCCTGGAGTGTTGGGATTAAGGCTTTGAACCACCTGAATACTGCTGGAACACGGACTTCATGCAGCCAGGTTTGTAATGGCAGTGAGTGGCACAGCTTAGCTGACTCAAGATAATCATCTGGGTCCACATTGCCAGCATCCCCCCTCCCATGGCGTTGCATAGGAAATTGGGGGCTGGGTCAAGTTTCAATGGGGACTGGCCAATGTCGGTATGTTTTCCGAAGCCTTGTGGCAGATGAGAATTAAACAGATCAGCCCCAGCAAGAGGTAATCGGATTATCTGGAGGTTTGCATCGTGGGGGTGGATTCCTTGTCGCCTGCTCTTTCTGGGACAGCTGTAAGTTCACCACTCAGAATTACAGCTAAACTGGTTGAGAAGTGGGCACTGAAAAGGCTCTCCGACTGGACCGGCTGAAGCCACAATCTAAGACGTTGGAAACGTGTGGGCACCGCCTTCTTTGGAGGAAGCCGGTTTTTTGGACTGGACCCCGGGTCCCGTCGGCCCAGATGGTCAACCCGGCACCCTGGTAGGACTCACTGAGGACTGGGCTTATCACCGGGCCATGGCCCCTCTGTGGAAGTCCATGCTGTCCAGGAGCAGCCCGCTTTACCGCGAGTCGCTGTTCTCCTTCTCGCTGTGGGAGTGCCGGGTGAAGCAGTGTGAGCTGGCGTTCCTCAGGAAGCAGATCGAGAAGGAGAAGAAGGGCCTGCAGAGGCAGATGGAAAAGTATGTTGTACTGGTGCATGTACTTACAGGAACAGAGCCAGAAACAGATTACAGACAAGAGATGCTGTTTTTTTTGGCTGAATATAGAATATGGTTATATAATAACAGCTAGGAATGTCTAGGTCTGTCATTGATGTTGGGTACAGCTCTGATACAAGCACATTTATATGTAATAAATCATCTATATGTAGTAAACATTTATTAAAATAAATGTATTAAAGTTTGGTTTAAGCACACTATTTACACCAGGGGTAGGCAACCCTGATCCTGCAGCCCCAGCATCCAGCAGGCTTTTCATCCCACCTGATGAGTTACTATCTGCCTGAGATCAGGAGTGGCTCGTCAGAGACCAGGTAGGATGCAAAACCTGCTGGATACCGGCACTCCGAGATCAGGGTTGCTTACCCCTGATTTATAATGCTGTAAACTGATCAAAACTGCATGAAACTCTTAGAATAGGACTGTGTGTCTTTTTGTTTGTGTTTTGTGGCCATCAGGGTGGGGGTCAGAGGTTGAGCAGTCGCAGGCAGCTTTGCTTGCCCGGGGATCAGCTCGTCCATTAGGTTACAGTAAATAACGTCCATGAGCACAGTGCATAATGAATTGCTTTATTGAGATGGCTTGTTTCCTGACTGACACAATGAAATATCCCCATAATCCATGTGAATCATATTTTTTGACAGATTGTAAACGGTCCCAATGAGAGTTCTGGTTCTCTGGTCATACCTGCTCTTGCTGATTGTTTCTAGTTGATTAACAGGTGTGATTCACCTGTATCACTACTAAGGGTCTGTCTGTCTGTCTGAAAAACTTTTTTCTTTTACCTTCAGTTTGGTCCATGAAGCTCTCTGATTGTTTCGATCTAACCCGTCACGTGAACTCTTGTACTGACTTCGGTTCAGGCTGAGCAAGGAGCTCCAGCAGAAGGATAAGATCATCGAATCTCTGCGCTCCAAACTCAAGCAGCAGCGGCCTGACACCCCTTCCAGCAGCCACGCCCTCTCAGAGACAACCAACCAATCAGACAGAACGTCCTTCATTTCCGATGAGCATGGCTCCACCCACGGTGACCTGGAGCTGTGCTCGGAGGTGGACGCGGCCAGCGAGTACAACCAGGAGGACCAGGAGGGGAGACTGTGCCCACAACACACTGGTACGGCATGAACTGTAGCAGTCACTACTGCTAAATATGTGTAATCATTTTTATTAAAGCCATTTGGAAAGTTTTAATCCAGTGTTTCCTGCCCCGGTCCTTGGGGACCCCCAGACAGTTTATATTTCTGCTGCAAAAACATGGACTGTCTGGCAGGGAGCTGGGAGGGAGCAAAAACATGG
>JAABNY020000032.1:15243226-15258693 GCA_015164015.2 Brevimyrus niger
CTGTCTGGCAGGGAGCTGGGAGGGAGCAAAAACATGGACTGTCTGGCAGGGAGCAAAAACATGGACTGTCGGGGGGTCCTCGAGGACCAGGTTGTGAAACACTGGTTTAATCACTTTCTTACCTGACATTATGAGAGTAAGCCCGAAGTGGTTATCTTTGTTGAATCTCATTTATATTTTCATACCAATCAGTACAGTACTCCCCTTACCGGTTCTTACCCACCACTTGAGGCCAAACCACATTTTTGTTGCATTCCACCTGCTCCTCCTCACCTACACAACTGACACTTCTGGTCAAGCCCTGAATTACATGCCTAAGGTGGTGGATTTCAACAAGAATGTGGACCACCTGGTAGGGGTGGGGGCTGCTTCAATTTTCCCTGATCTGTAGACCAGACTGGGCCTGAAGGACTTCATTCCGTCCGCACCAGCATTGCACATCTTCATCCAGCAACATTTTCTTTCAGATGCTTTCTGTCGAGGTAGCGCTTCACCTCACCTCTCACCTGTGCCATGCTCCTCCCCAGCATCACGCAGAGCTCAATCACCCTCCAGCTGTCCTAGCATATTGTGCACGGTGTCCAGTCCCGTGGACAGTCTGTCTCAACAAGGTATGACTAAACATAGCCCCATCGTGACGAATGGATCTTAGAGCACGAGTCTGTAGCATAGGGGGGCATACAGGAATATTGGGTCAGCCTTTCTGGGTCAGGCTTTCAAAACGCAAACGTGGTGCAGATTTCGTATTCCGTTTGCCACATATGTAATATCCACCAAACATTAGCGTTAGCATCTGCTGCTAAGATATCTGTGGTGCAAACTTTGGGTCTGGGTGGTGAAGTTGCTGTGACATCTTCATTTCTTGACCCCTCCTCCAGGCCTCTTTCCTGGTTTTATGCCCAGTTCCCATCCTATTCCTCAATCTCAGCACTACCCAGCCCCCCCGGGTCAGAGGGAGCCTCTGCTCTCTGACCCCCCATCTCAGATGCCGGGGCTCAGCTGCCCTGGGGCTGGGTCCATCTCCTTGACAGAGGTGCATCGGGAGCTGCAGACGCTGCAGATGCAGCTAGCAGACCGTGAGCGCACCTCTCTGCATTGTGTGCGTGAGTGCGTGAGAAAAGCCCACATCATACTGGCTTACAGATCATCGTGCTTGTAGCTTACTGAGCAACAAGACAGCTGTCCAGCTACCCATACAACAGACTACTTAACTCTCTCTAAAGATGTTCTAAATTCAATATTAAGCTGTATTGGCAATCAGTTACACATTATTAAAAATTTAGTAGTAGTAAATATTGAGAGATGTCAAAGACATTATGATGTGGCAGTCAAAATAATAGATTTCAAATTTCACCAAAATTAATTTCAGAATAATCAGGCCTGATTGGATGCGGAATAATCTGGTTTCCCAATGGCTGCATACGGGACTCAGAAGCCTTGCAGCCGATTGGAGCAAAATAACTGTGCAGTGTGGATCCCTACCCCCCCACCCCCCAGCTTAGTACTCACCTCTGCATGCTTTCCCCTAAGCATGTTCCAACCTTTCATTCTCTACCCCTCTCTCTCTTGCTCCTAATCACAGGGTTTGTGCTGAAGCTCAGTTATGACATGATTTCCTCGAAGTTTAATGTGCTGTTTTGCAGCCCGTTCACCTGACTTAGGATCGAAAATGCTGCTTTATACTTAGATCAGTGTCACCGCTTCACCCTGTTTATCTTCACTTCACGTAGGCTTTACGCTTCCACATGTTAAGCCGGTGCCCAGCTACTCCCTGGTTGACCAGCCTCAGCGGAATCCCTCCGGCTACCTTCCCCATCACACTTTTCACCAGCCGTCACTCGGCAGCAGTGACACCGGCACCCGTCTGAAGGCGGAGCCAGGTTTGATGGACCGTGGTGGATTGTGGGAGATGGGGCGCATCAGCCAGCCAATCAGAGCCTCTGCTTACGGTGACATTTTGTCGGGCTCATCGGGGTACCAGTCTGGCACCAGTCACACTGGTAAATATCACCACTCCAGCCTTAAATCTGTCTAGAATCTGTGTGGGGTAAATACAAGTTCACCCTGAGCCATTGCTTCTCTTGGCGCTGTAGGCACTGACCTCATGGAGGAGCACCTGAGGGAGATTCGCAGCCTGCGGCAGCGTCTGGAGGACTCCATCCGCACCAACGACCGCCTGAGGCATCAGTTGGAGGAGCGGCTGGCTTCTGTGGGTCGAGACGGTGGTAAGAAGCGATGGGTTGCCCTTCATGGCGCAGCATTCCCTTCCCAGCGGTGCCTCTCTCACTCACAGCATTGTTCTTTTGCAGGAGCGCCAACGAACATCTACATCCAGGGCCTGGACTCCCTCAGCACACTGTCCAAAGAGAACCAGGCCTTGATGGAAGAGAACCTTCATCTCAAACAAGCCAACAGAGGTACCACTCAGTTATATGAGTTTCCAACAAAACGCCAATTTTGTAAATAGGGTAAATATATTGGTATAATGTGAAACTTGCATTGACTGATTCCTATTCTGTTTATGATCTTTTTTTGGGGGGCATAGTCATGCACCTGACTTCTCCAGTCCATGGAAGAACACACTTGATGCAAATTTTTGATACTAATACGCTGACAGACATCATCCACAGCTATGTGAAAACCAAAAACCAAGAAAAGGCACGTTGCAAAAAGCCTAAATGTCTGTGTGTGTGTGTGTGTCTGCCCCCCCCCACCTCCCACCTCAGACACCTTTAAGGAGGCAGAGCTGCTTCGCGAAGCCCTCCTGGCTGGACGGGCGCGCCTCAAGCAAGTGGAGCTAGAGGTGGAGAGGAGGCAGGAGGAGAACGGCCGCCTCCAAGCCCGCAGCTGCGAGCAGGCTCAGGAGGTCCAGCGGCTGCGTCAGGAGTGGCAGGGCAGCCAGGAGTCGATCAGCAGGTATCCCCAAACCTCTTACATCAGCCTATGTCTGTGACAGATCTCTTGCAGTTGTACAAAACAATTTATAACTTTCCTGATGTTGCAGTAGGAATATTTTATAGAGTCTCTTAGAATTGATGTTAGATTCATAATTTGACCTGGTCACATATCCATTCTTTTTTTATTTTTGCTCATATTGTGGCAGAAAAGAAAAAAGGTGGAACAACCAGACACATCTAAAAATAAGTAATCTATTGGCAAGCACTATTTGCTTTTGAGTCATGTTGTTTCACTTGTTGAAATACTCAAAAATTACATTTGTTGGATCATAATAATCACAAAAGCTAATGCTCATGATAATCAACAGCTTAGCATTTTGCTAGGCGAGCTGGCAGAGAGCTTGTGAGTCATCTACTAATGGGTATGACCTGCATTCTCAGGCTGAAGCACAAAGTCAGCCTGCTTCAGCAACAGCTGGCCGACAGCCAGCAGCTCATGCGATCCCTGCAATGTGAGCTGCAGCTATACGAGGGGATCTGCATGACTGCCAAGGGTTCCCCCGCTGGTGAGTGCAAGAACTGCACCAGGGAAAGACTGCTGTCTCTGTGAACACCAAACCCTTGAACCATGAATGGAAATGGGGCAAATCGTGTGATATACATTCATGTATTTTCCAGCAGGCTCTGCCTCTGAGGGCCAGAGCTTTAGGGAGACTTCCCCTGTGGAGCTGGGAGGGCTCCTGGCAGAGCTGCGCAGTCTGCGCATGCGTCTAGAGCGCAGCCTGCAGGAAAACAACTCCCTGAGGATGCAATTGGAGGAGCAGACCTGCACAACAACAGCCCCCGGTGATCTACAGCTGCCCACTATCACTGCTAGCGGCCAGTCAGACAACACCTGCAGGAGACAGCTCTTCCGTGGTATGATACCACAAGGCAGGTGGGGTGGGTGGATTAGAATGATTCCAAGGCCCCCTGAGTGGCAGGGGCCCTAAAAATTTTGGAACATAATATGATTGGTCTGAGTTGGGGACTTTCAAAGGGCCCCCCTGCCACCAAAACTTGTATGTGAACCATTCATCTATTTTCCAGTTATTCTGGACATGGTCACAGAGGACCAATATGGATTTTAAAGTCAAAATCTTCATGGCTTTGATCTCGAGGGGATCTTGATCCTGTACTCATGAACAAAGTTGCTTTGTGTTTAAGTTTGCAAAAAAAAGTAGCAAAATTTGTCTCAACAGATCCTGCACCATCTCCACCTGTGCGAGACCCAGGCTTGTTAAACTCTGGTTCCACATACTCCTTGTCATCTAAATCCCCAGATCCGGAAGATTTGGATAGCTTGTCTAATGGTATGGGTTATTTCACAGTTACAAGAGTTGTATTTTTAATGTAGAATTGCACATTACAAATTGTGTTACTTAGCATTAGATCATCGGATGTCTCCAGATGTCTGTGGTATATTCATGGTCTTCCTTACACTGAACAATTGTCACTTCCACAGATATCTTGAGGCCACACTCTGAGCTGGAAGGAGAAGCTCCGGATGGCTCATTTGCCAACAAGAATGGGCGGCACACCATAGGACACGTGGACGACTTCAATGCCCTCCAACAGCAGATCCTGGAGGGTAAGATGCTGGTGCACAAGATGGAGACCAAGCTGCAGTCATCTCTCACATCCGGCCTTCTGGAGGTCACTTCTGGAAAGGTAAGGATCTTCAAACTGTGTCCACCAGGAACCTGCTATTCCCCGGTTCTCTCACCTAAATCCTAATCTGTGTCTGATGGTGTCCAGGCCTTGGACCAGGGCGTTGTGAAGACCCTCCTGACTAGTGCCAAAACGTTGGATCAGATCCTAGAGGAAGCCACGTCTCTCCTGAAAATGTTTTGGAGGGCCGCACTCCCTAGGACTGAAAACACCTTCCAGCACATTAGAAAGGTCAGCTCTCTTACTATACTTCAACTCTGCAGACAGCTGCTTAATATTAGACAGGATTCAGAACCTGGAGGTGCCACTCTTCATCTTGAATACCTTCATAGCATTATGTCTTAACAAAATGTTTTATTTTAACAGCCTCAGGGTAGAGTGAATACATGACTCATGAGTGCAGTAATTAAAAATTGAGTTTTGACTCCCAGGAGCAGTCAATGAAGGAGGAGATCCATAGGCTGAGGGTGAGGATCACCGAGCAGGAGGGGTTGCTGCAGGACACTATCGAGAGGCTGAGGAGCACCAACCGCACTAAGGAGAGCATGGAACACTTCATCGTCAACCAGCGTGAGGACCTTTCTTTGGATTCACCTCCACACAGTGGTGATACCTTTGAGACCCAACCCATGCAACACTAGCTGGTGGCCTTCTTGTACTTATTTAGTCCTTAAGTGTGATTTTTCCTTTTTATTTGTGCAATGAATCAAGACAGGAGACTATGGATACAAACCCCTTTGCGGAGATTGAATGGAGTCCGGCGGGTAGTTTAGTGGTTATGGGCCAGTGTCAATGATACTGCTGATATATGTCCTAATAAGATCCCTGCTGGAGGTCCCAGCTGATACAGTACCATAAATTGTCAAAAATTTGTAAAAAATGAAGTTAGTTTGTACTTGTGCTCTTTGGTGTTTGTTTACCCCTTCATGTGTTTTGTTTTTTTGCGTTACAGTATCTAGAACACGTGACGTCTTGAAAAAAGCACGGACGAATCTTGAGGTGAGCTTACACCGCTGTCTTTTAGATGCCTCGTGATTTTTCAAGATACAGTTTTGCAAAGACATGTAAATTAAAAAAAGTGATGCACAGGTATTGAAATTATTAATGGAATATATATGGCGGCTCCTCAGTAAGTAATGAAACAACGACTCAAAACCCAATATTAGAGAAGCATTCCAGGCAGAAACATGCTTGCAGAAATGCTGGTCTGAATGGAATTGGTGTGAAGAAAGTGGGCCGTAGTCCAGCTTGATTGGGTCACATGTCATGTCAGGAGTCACTTTCTGTTTCCTGTTCTCTCTGTCCCCTGCCTCAATACTGTCCCTGCCCAACTCTCTCCCAAACCTTGACTATGTCCAGAAGAACGAGTACAAGATATCTACCCTAAGCTCCTCCTCTTCCTCCCCCCACCCTGGTAAAGTACTGCTTCTGTGGCTTGTTCTGCCTGTGCCTGTGCAAAATCACTAACTCATCACCTCACCCATCCTCCCATGCTCCAGCGGAGGCATTCCAGCTCTCCTGAGAGATGGCATCTTCATCCCATCAGACCTAGTGTGAGGCAGACCTCAAGAGAGGAAAATGAGGAGTTTTAAGGGATCGCAGACAGATCTGTGAATCTATGGTCCATAGATTTGAAATCTGGTCATAGTGACAAATATCTTCAGAGGTTATTAGATTTGAGGAACAATCGAAGCATTATTTCAGCGTATAATCATTGCTCTTATGCTAATTGAGAGCAATTAACAGCATATTTCCTTCTGACTTACATAATTTAACAGGGTATTTTTTTCTATGATGAAACTAAAAACAACAATCCTAATATTTCCAGGTTTGCATGTTTCACGTGTGAAAACCAGAGAAGATCTGCTCAGAGCTACTTCTGATGTTCTGAGGCTGGAGTCGCCCTCCATGTTGAAGCATATCTGGCTGCAGGCCAAGCTCACTTTGTTGTTTTCCCGTTCTGTGTCTCTACAGGTGAAATCCCAAGGAGGTCCTGGAAGCCCCTGCCTGACTGGGGTTTCATGAAAACCTGCTCCCAGAAGACAGCAGGGGGCAATGCCAAGATAAATGACAGACCACACCAGCTCCAGACGGTCATGTTCTGAGGCAGCATCAACATCACCATCTTCTGCTGCTTCCAAATGCTGTTTCTTTATGTTCTGAAACAACACCTCTTTCATCATCACCTATTATGAACACCGCTCTGACAAGCAACTGCGTCATTCTGAGAATTCTGCGGGGACTCTGGTCCAATCCAGTGATGACGTGAAGTCCACAAGTTCGTGTTTCGTCATCCTATCAAGCCTGCTTGTGCCATCTGCCATCGCTGTTCTCCAGGCACCCAGTATGTGTACAGCCTGAATGGAGAAGCCATACTTGAAACGTCTACCAATTGAAACGAGTGTCCTTCTGTTCACCCAATTATGCTGCCACAGAAAATCTATTTATAGTAACTTATTGCTAAAGGCTCTCCTCTTAGATTTTATTATTTCTGAAATAATAAAAAGTAGGTGTAGAATTTAGGTGGTAGACTGTTGATAAGCTACTAAGTATGTTTTGGTTTCCTTTAGCATATGTAAATGAAATTGTTACCAAACAATGTGATCTGCTTGGATCGGAAAGAGGAAAATGCTATTTAGTGCTATGACTGCTCGCTTAGACAAGCATGTGCAATACAAACTGTCTGCTGAATGTTGCAGCCTGCTTCGCCTTACATTGAAACTTATTTACTCTAAGGCTATGGACCGTCAGTGCAATAGTAGTGAAACACTGCTGACAGATCAGGTGTGTAAATAAAGCTTTGTGGCCCGGGGGTGCAATGACAGCTAAGCTTGTTCCACAGGGATCAACTGTATTGCCAAAGTTTGTGAATTTCTCCCACAAAGCCCAAGTGTGACTCTGAAATGGGCCCCCACCCATTGTCTTTAAAGTCCTGCTGCTGATACAGTGTTTTTGGAAATTGGCTTAATAAAGACAAAGTAATATACCCATTTTTTGGTCCAGTGTACTTTTATTACAATATTTTTTTTTTTGTTAATTATTTAGCTGCCTTTGTAAATGGACCAAACATGGGTAAATCATATAAATTAAAAGGATTCTTATAACTCACGATTTATATATTTTGTGTTCTTTATATATATTTTTCCAAAATGTAGTTACAAACTTTGGCAGTATACTGACAGACGCCCGCCTTTGCTGGTGGAGTTTGTGCATTTTAACTGCCCCCTATGTGATTCCTGTTGCATTAGTCTTTGTGTTTTCTTAGGCGTTTTTTCTTCCCCATGTAAATCTCTGGTGTGTCTGCGATTCTTACATCGGACAGTATAAGTGCATATATTTCAGCTTTCTTTGCTCCATGTTTCCTGCTTTGGATCTATGCTTGTTAAATGCTAGGCGAAGGATGGAATTTATATGGAAATGCTGTAATATTTTAATGTCTGTCCCGCTTCTTCGGGGTGTGGAATGGAGTAAACTTGAGTACAGAAAAAGACAAACCGTGCAACTTGGACGCGTTAACTTTACCCTTATTGAACAGCTATATAGTAGCGGACATGAGTAAACAACTATTTGACCCTATCCTCTTCCAGCAACCAAATGTTTGAACTATGATGTCCTGTGTGCAATGTTTCCTTCAATGTATTTGAATAGTCAGTACAAGACTGTTTCATATTAAATTCGGCTTAATTAGGAAGCAATAAAGTGGGGAACGGCTAAATTAAAATATCACATTTATATTGTATGTACTGAACAACCTAAGTACACGCCACATTGTGTATAATCAAAAGTTTGGGGAGAAATACCAGTGTTTGGTGGTAGTTGTAATGTAAGATATGTACATAGTGCTTGGAGTGAGGTTCGAGAAGCCAGCAAAAGCCACATTGGCTGCTTAACCTGACAATGTGTGGTTTGCATAACAAATAAATCCATGGAACCCTTCTCTTATGAGAAATGTCTGTGTCTTTTCTTTACTGGTGCATGTCCAACCAGAATTAATGCGTGGAAAGTGAGCCAACTCTACGTGACAGGGCTGGGAAATGTGAATAGAAATTATTTTTAATTTTTGTTACATTATTGCTGACCTTTTTATAGAATTTGGTAACCAGTGTCAGTCTCCTATATTCCTCATGGGTTTTAATTCAGTGTTGGTGACAGATGCACCATGAAATCCCATTTCTGATGGAGGGAGCAAATTTAATTGCCATAGTTTTGCTTCCAAAGTTTACTCTTTAAAAATTCTTTACGTTTTAAAAATTCTTACCCTGTGGTGTGGGAGACTGGGGCATCTTGTCACTCTTTTTTTTTAACATATCTTGGGATCAATGCATCATTTTGATATAAACTTATACCAAATGAAAAGTCTCAAGCATATGCTTGTGCTCATTACATTTTCATATTTTACTTCAGGACAGAGATACACACTCTTAAATAGCTAGTGTGCATTTGCACTTACATTTCCCCAGTCTGTGGGTAAAATGTCACATTGGATGTTGCAAGAATTAAAAACGTAACCAATTCAAGTTCAATGTTTCTTACTTCGAAAAGGGCTTAGCCAATACCTGCAAAGTCATTCGCCTTTTTATTCTAGTGTAGACCTGACTAAGACTCTGTCAGAAATCCAGTTCTGGGATACAGTGGCACTGCACCAGTTAGTTTGAGAAGGCACCTGCCTACCCAATGTTTGATTAAAAAGTAGCATATGAAATATTTATTCAACCAATAACGTGTTTACATCGACTGTAAAAAATATGTCATCAAACTTGTGGTAAACTTGGCAGTCAGGGTAATCTGGCCAATGAGTGAGCTTCCTCCACCAGATTGCATCATTTAATCCCCTCCCCCGTCCTCCATCATTCCCATCTACCGATAACTCTACACATCATCAACCAGTTGTCACGTCATGACATTTACATCTCACATCTCAGCAGGAGTAAACAAGGTCAGCTATCTTTAAACTGTTTACCGTTGCTAGACAACTGAACTGTGTTATTGTCCCACCCACATATGCTGCATTAGCCTGCAACTGTCAAAATTGGGGTAGCTATGTAATCAATGTGTTAGCACAGACATACCATGAAGCTGCATTGTAAACTTATGTTAAAGGGGCAGTTCACCCCAAAACTTTGGTGCAATCTATCCATTTAGGTCAAAGATCTCCAACTCCGGTCCCGGAGAGCTGCTGTCCAGGAGGTTCTCCACCTACCAGGCTTCTGATCAGTCACACCTGTTCTCAGGTAAATACCAGGAGCAGGTGTGCTTAATCACAAACCAGGTACAACAGAACATATGCTGGATAGTAACTGTCCAGGACTGGAGTTGGAGATCCCTGATCTAGATTGTTCTGCTGGGAGTTGCATAGTATTGGAGATATCGGCCATAGAAATGTCAGCTTCTCTCAAATATAATGGGAGTGAATGGCATTCTCTCTGTGGCAATTAAAGTGCCAGAAAAATCCACCAGCAATGTCTCATGACCCAGTTACTGAAGATAACATGATCTCATCAAGAACTTGAAGTTTAAAGAGTTATATACTGGCCAATTCCAGCATTATGGATGGCATATTAAGATTTATATTGGCAAATAAAAAATGCCTAAAAGCACGGAGAAGCTTAGTATCAATTAATAAATTTGCATATCTTTTCATTTAAACTTTTGGACTGAATACTATCCATCCATCTGTTCATTTTCAGTCGCTTATCCAGAGTTAGGCTGCAGGAGCAGCAGTCTAAGCAGGGATACCCAGACCTCCTTCTCACCAGACACCTCTTTCAGCTCCACTGGGGGAATACCATGGTGTTTCCAGGCCAGCCCAGAGATCACATCATCATTACATTGCATGCATTACTGCCCGCGCTGCACCAGTCTGCTTGTTGATCTCCTGCTCTGTTCTGCCTTCACTCATGAACAAGACCATGAGATACTTAAACACCTCTGCTTGAGGCAGTAACTTATCTGCCATCTTTTCTGGTCAAGAACCATGGCCTTAGGTGCCAATCCTCATCCTGGCCACTTCACACTGTCCCACTGACGTGCTGAAGGTCACATTCCAGTGATGCAAACAGGACCGTATTCTCTGCAAAAAGCAAAGACACAATCCTCAGATCACTGAACTGGATTCCCTCTTCCCTTTGGCTACACCTAGATGTTCTGTCCATAACTGTCATGAACAGAATCAGCGACAAAAGGCAGCCTTGGCAACACCCTCCAGGAACAGGGACTTGATGGCCAACAACATCAGACCTTGTACCCCATATTCCTGAATCAGCCCCCACAGGACCCCAAGGGTCATGATCGAATGCTTTTTCCAAGTCCACAAAAGATATGTAAATCATCTGGGCAGAACTCCCATGAACCCTCCAGTACGTATCCTTGTGAGGGTGAAGAGCTGCTCCAGTCATCCGCAACCACGACGGAATCTTCATTGTTCCTACTGGACCCAAGGTTTGACCACCAGGCGGACCCTGCTCCCCAGTACCCCAGCACCTTCCCATGGAGGCTGAGGAGTGTGATCCCCCTGAAGTTGTAACACACGTTAGGCCCCCTTTCATAAAGATTTGGACCAACACCCCAATCTGTCAATTCAAAAGGTACTATCCTTAACCTCTACACAATGTTGAAGAGGAATATCAGCCAAGACAGCCCAACAACATCAAGAGCTTTTAGGAACTCTAAACCCACCCCACCCCCCTCCCTTAACACCAAAGAGTTTTTTTTAACTACTTCAGTGACGACAGTCCTCTGAATCTTCCAGCTCTTTTTCCTCAAAGGTAAGTAAATCAGTGGGACCCAGGAGGTCCTTGGAATACTCCTTCCACCACCTGAGTATATCCCCATTTGAGGTCAACAGTTCTCCATTCCCGCTGTAAACAGCATGGGGAAAAACCTCCCCCTCCTGAATCACCTGAGAGTTCGCCAGAATCTTTGAGGCTAACCAAAGGCCCTTTTTCATGGCCTCACCAAACTCCTCCCACACCCCAGTTTTTGCTTCAGTACGGCTGCAGGAATGTATCTGCAGCATTGCACGGCTGCATTCCGTTTAGCCTGCTGGTACCTGTCAGCTGCTTCAGAAGTCCCAAGTTAACCAACCTCAGAAAGGCTCCCTCTTATGCCCGACAGCTCCCTTTACTGCTGGCGTCCACCAGTGGCTTCAGGGATTGACGCCGCGGTTGTCACCAAGAGCCCTACAGCCACAGCTCTGCTTCTGCAATGGAGTCCAGGAACGTCAGCTTCAGATTATAGTTTAGAATGAGTTTAAAAGGAGCAAATCAAGTAGCTTCATAAACCCCATTGCCATGTCCTCTGATCTTGGATTTTAAATTGAATCTGTGTCAAACGACCCAAATGTTTTGTGCCTTTAGAAATCACCTAAACACCTAAAACTTGAACCAACGGATGACAAAAAAATGTTTGTTGTAACATTCTTGCATGATAACAAATGTTTCGGATACTGCTTTGAAAATACTGGTTGTATTTTGTCAAAAAAAAAAAAATTACATGCACATGGCAGTTACATATTTTGAAAGTGGATCTAGCAGTGAGTCACCTCTAACCGTTGTTTCCAGCCAAACAATAACCCTTCTACACAAGCGTGGACCGACTGAATGATTCTTATGCACAACCACTGTTTCCTTCCTGCCTCTTCTTGGAAAGTCTTTGGTTCCTCTTTCTCTCACCTCATACTAGGATTCCTGTACAAGGTTTCATTAAGCTAAAAATGTTAGTTTTAAGGTGCATTTATATTATGGGCTGAGATAATTGTTTCAAATAACAACAACAACAGACACAAGCTGAAGTAATGCTTGTTCACAGGCCTCTCAGCAGAATGTGTCACAGCCAGCTAACTCCTCACAGTGGGATGGTACCTCTAACATGGGATCTTTCTAGTCCTTTATATCTCTGCTAAACAAGTTTCATGGGGGGAATTTGATCCTCTGCTGACACTCAGCAGTCCTGTAGTGACAGTAGTGTAGCTGGTGCATCACTCATGTATCAGAAGGGACAGCTCATTTTCCCCTTCCCTACTGCTGCGCCATTTACTCATCATTTGAATAATCACATGTAGTAATAGGTCCCACCAAAAGATTCGGCCCAGCACTGGACCGAGGCCATCCCGAGCACACTAACCTATGTAATGTATTTATGAAAATTAGCATGAGTCACACAAAGGTATCAAAAGAATATTGTATTGAAAAGACTGTAAACAGGGTTGTGTCTATACAACAAAACCTTGGAGAAGGTGCAAATAAAGGGGGCAAATAAAAAAAAACAAACAAATGTTAAGGCACCAAATGTCAGCCTCAGCTTCTGAACACAATAATAAAGTGCCCTCACAGTAAGTCTTTGTCAAAGCTCTGTCATTCGTTCATATACCAGTTACATCTTTCATATGTTGCACACATCGACTACATTCAGAGACAGGCGTGATTTGGTTTATAGTGTCAACGAACTAAAGGAAAACATGCATCAAAATGCAATAAGGCTTAATGGAATAGCTTAAAAGAATAATATATAATATATAATCTAAGAACCATTCTGTGAGAAACACAGAATCATCTGAAAAAAACCGTTTTAATACAACTGTCCTGAGCTTTTTGTATCTCTGGAAAAACTTGAACGAAAAACTATTGAAAATACCCCATCTCGGGGGGGGGGGGTTCACTTGGATATTCCCAGGCCGGTCTTCATGTACTCATAGACCACGTAGCTAATGCTGACGGCAGGAATCACTTTCATGAAATTGGGGAGGATGCCTCTGTACAAGCCGAAGAATCCGTCTTTCTCCAGAATGTTCTTGGCTAATCGGCTCATGGACAGCTGCTCTGATCCTTCCATGGATGCTGGAAGTTACACAAGGGAGACGAAAAGCAGAATAAGTACACAAGATAATACTGCATCACAAGCTTCTGAACTATGACACTAGAACTGTTGCTTGCTGGATGCTCAGTAGGCACTTAGCTGTAGATCATCTGAACATAAAAACAATCACTCACTTTACCAGTTTCTAATGTGTGAGCGAAAGAAAAAACATCTAAGGGTGTTAATACTGTGACATGCACCTTGTGCTTGCATCCGGGTCCGGATGAGAGCGAGGGGGTAGCTAGCTAGCTGTCCACAGGTGCTGGAGATGGTCCCACAGGCCAGGAGCACCAAGATGCCAGGGTTGGCGCTGTCCTTTGCATACCGCGACAGCCAGGCATTCTTCAAACTCTGCAAATTGCACAGGATTGACACACCAGGGTCAGAAAGGAGCTTCATAACTGCCTTCATAAGTACAGCTCTGTATACACAGATATACCCATTTGTCCATGTTCCATAATTACTTTTCCTCAATAGGATTGTGATGATATATTCAGATTTATTAAACATCACAGGAGTTCTGAACTCAAAAGTAGCAAGTAAAGAGATACAGAATGTATAAAGTGTAGCTATTAAGAGTTTATTAAACCAATTTTCCAGAATCCAGGCTCACTGAGACATGAAATGATTACTTTTTAAAAAAATATAAGGAGCATCAAAATAGACTCTAACCTCGTAAACAGCCAGGTCAATGCCAGCGTAGGGAATAATGCCCAGGATGTTGGGAATGTAGCCTTTATAAAAGGCCTTTAACCCCTCTCTTCTCAGAATCTTCTTGGCACAGTCAAACATGCCAGAGTACTGACCAGTCTTCCTCAGAGTCAGTCTAGTCTTCATCACCTAACAGCAAAAGAGGATTGAAGTTCTTCAGCCAGAAGGCAATGTCATTCCACACCTTGACATGCTTATGTTTCATTCAGAACTGTCACGATTACTCGATTAAACACGATTACTCGATTATTAAAAAGCATCGATTAAAATTTTCTCAGTTACTCATCAATATGGCAGAATGAAGACGGCAAAGAGACCAAATAAAAAGCAAAAACATCATTTCTGTGGAGGCACTTCACATTAAAAGTGAATGAAAATGCAGTCGTCCATCAGTACTGCAAAGCAGAAGTTAAGAATCAGCACAGAAGGACTGCAATGCAACTACAGAGTGATCCAAAAGGAGGAACACTATCTTTATTTTGCAGTACTGACAGGGTCATGGTGAGTCTCCTAGGTGTTCGAAATGTCCTCCATCAACGTAGATACATTCCTGCAGCCTGTCTCTGACACTGACACACTTCAGCACACAAATCCCGGCCAGCATCAATGTCCACATATACCTGCGAGTTGAACTCTTCCACTTCATCCATGGGAATTGTGTGGGAATTCCTCTCAAAAAACTTCTCCTGTACTATGCCCCCCCCCCCCCCCCAAATGGGTGTCAGGTTGGGTGTGTGTGGTGGCCGCGTCGCCTGATCCAGCACTGTGGAAAGGTGTTATCAAGGTAGCTAAAGTGTGTGACAATGTCAGGGACAGGCTCCAGCCTGCCTTATGTATCAATGTTAACGGAGGGCATTTCAAACACTTAAGAGACAAAACATGTACATCTAATCAGACTCACTAAATAATGTGAGGTTAGCTACAAATATTTGCCATTTATCCTTGCAGTTAGCCTAGCCTGTCTTTGTCATCAGATTGACTTAAATAATTTAGCTTAATTTACTTTCTACGATTCCTCTACATCAAAATAATTGCTGTTAAACTGAAGGGTAGCCCTGTTGTTTAACCATGTTAAAACATTATACCACATAACAACAATATATTATATGTAATATTAATGATTACTCAAAGGATCAGAGTAATCGGCAGATCACTCAGTTATTGGGATAATAGACAGACTAAATCAACAGATTAAATTGGCAGTTACTGAGGTAATCGCCCAGTCTGCTCTCCTCGGAGTCGTCACTGGTGTCTATGTTTCGGGGGATGGGAATTGAGCCTGCAAAGACCTCTTGG
>JAABNY020000032.1:15258793-15281830 GCA_015164015.2 Brevimyrus niger
GGGTGGGGGAGGGGTGGGTCGTCCTCTTACCTCCATAGGATAGATAGCCGTCTGGGCTGTGGCCCCAGCCAGGGACCCAGCGATGAACCTCTCATGGGTCTGCACCTTCCCGCTTTCTGCTGATAGAAGCTTCTTGTACTGGGGGGGCAGAGACACAGAAATCATAAGCCCACCTTTTCAGACCATCCCAGATGATTCCTCAAGGTGGGGCTGTAACAACAGGGATTCAAAGTGGGGCTCCGACACTAACTCTGTACTCCTTGCTACAAGCAAATTCTATTCCTGGCTCCGGATCTTAGGAAGGAGGTCAAATTTGGAGCAAAATCTACAATCTGCATGTACAGCTAGTAATTATATGCTGCTTTAAAGAACTGCAGCAAGTGAAAATCTCTCCCGACCCCTTTGTAAGACACTGGTCCAGTAAGAAATAAAACAATCATTTATCCAGTTAAAAAGAATAAATATATGGCAAAGTAAACTCTTGAAGAACTGGGCCATTTATCATATATAAATCAATCCATTCATCTATCATTAAGTCCAGGGTCACAGTGCTTTTGTACACCCCTTATCTATTTTCCATCCACCCTTTTTTAGAATGATTATCATACACTTATTCCCAGCTATGACAGTATTAATTGACGAGTGTCTGGTATTTTTTGCGATGATTTCACCCACCTGCTCATAGGCCATAAATTTAATGGCCGTTTCGGGTGCAATCTTGATGACATTGACCCCGTTCCCCCTCCACAGGGACGACACCCCCCCTTCCTTTATCATCTGCTTAAAGCCCCCCATGAGGCTGATTTTGTTGGACTTGGAGGCGTGTACCTACAAGGCAGACATTTTATACAACAAAGAGAGGTTTACAGCTTGCACATCCTGTGATTTGGGGAAATACAGTAGTTCTTTCTGCAAAATTGTAACTAACAATTTAATGAAAAGAATCAAGATTTAAATACAGTAGTACCTTGGTTCTCGTACTTAATCCGTTCCGGGATCTGGATCAAATCCTAAAAAGTTTGCGTTCTGATCAAATTTTTCCCATAAGAAATAATGGAAAACCAATCAATTGGTTCCCCCCCCCCAGTAAAACCTAAATGTGTTTTTTTTTTTTTGCATTTAAACACAAAATGAACAGGATAAAATAAGAGCAGCATTTTTTTTCTTAATGGCTTTCAAAACGATAAAGTTCTTATCCCAACATTACCCCTGTCCTGCCCCGATTGTCTGCTCCTTCCGTGTGCCACTCCCCCTCGTTTATCTCGTGTGGAATCCCCATGTGATCAGCTGTTTCTGGTTGTTGTCATTAGTCCTTTGTATTAAGTCCGCGTTTCAGTTTGTTTCCCCAGTCCGGTCATTGGATGCGTTCGAATTCCTTCCAGACGATCACTTCCTATAGCGCTGGCTTAAAGGAACGCATTCTGATCCTGACGCAATGCATTACGGTTAGACGCATTGCAACCTCTCACCCAACTGCACAATCTGGAACCACCTCTGTGACGACACACCTTTGCCCTTATTGGCTGGAGTTTAGTTACACGGATGATGTTTGTATTCCTGGCGGTTCCGATGCGTAATCTGCCATTTCTCCCGAATATCACGTAAAGCAGTGAGAACTGGTTTTCAGGTAATTTACCTGGTAAAATAAAGTTTAAATAAATGACATAAATGCTCTAATAGTACACGTAAGTTAGTGGTTTATTTATTGTTAGTTAATCCTCCAGTCTGTGAAGAAGACATTCAGGTAAGAATTGCATTGTAGTATGACTCATTTCCTAGTGCGTACAATTTATATTACGTCAGCGTTCACGGTTCGACTTCTGATATTCAGATAGAGTTCTAGGTCAAACTGGTTTGTTCCACTTTCAAGAAATTAGAGTTGTAGTGAGTTCGAGAACCGAGGTACCACTATATTTACTGTACATCACTTCACATAAATCCCAATATGATAAGTACATTGCACGTTTTTTGCAGTACTATAATACAAGTTATTGCCTATAAATTAGGAATTCACATTAGCCATTACAATCTTATTTTTATTCATATCACATACGTCTTTAGATAAGGCATGCAGTCTTTATACTTTTCAGCTTATATTGATTTTAGCCGTAAACAGGAAGGACAACAATGCATTATCCTGCTAAGAGTAACAATAAAGCAAGAACTACAGTCACTGCACATTTAGGGCAGTACTGCCTTCTACACATACCTGCATGAACACTTTCATTCTGTCAAGAGGCGCAGTGCCCGTGCGAGACACGGCCCCCGCCACGCCCCCGGCTGCCAGCTGCTTCCACCAGAGGCCAGTCTTCTTCTCCTCTTCCGTGAACTCATCTGGTATACTGAGGCTATCCCCAATGTCCAGCACCTGTGTAGTGTCAGGGTTAGGCTAAGAGGTTAGTACCAGTGTAGCGCATTCCACAGAAGATTTACTCAAACGATCACAATTGAAAAACAAAATAGTAAACAAAAAAACCATGCGACAATAAAAGAATACAAACAGAATATTCATCGCTCTTAAGGAAAAAAGAAAAAACAACATTAAATATCACGTATTTAAACCAACAATTGTGTTGCAGGATAATTTGCAGAATCTGCAAGGCACTGAAAATACTTGTTGCTGCGTTGAAAACAGGAAATGCCTAATTTTGGACTTGAATGGTGATTCATTTGCAGCTACTCTTTTTTTATGCTGCACTACTGAAAATGATATGAGCAAATACTCTATACGCCTAGTTCGCAACGAGAGAGCGAAGCAGCGTTTACAAAACTGGCTTTTAACCGACAACTCCCCACCTAGGGTAAAATCAGACCTTCATGTTTAAGCACATTCCAAAATTATGAGTAAGCGCCTACCACGTAATGAAAGAATGTCCCACTGTCTGCATTACGTGCTTCTTCAACACGCGTTTGTTCAAAATATTTAATTATCTAATGCACAGACCTTAGGAAAAAACTAAAATCTTCCCCTTTTTAAAGTGACGGAGAAAATACTGCATCATTTGTGCAATTCCGCTGCCCTTCACACCCAACTTGTATTATTCAAGATTAATGCACTTGCCAAGCCTGATTCCTTAAGAATGCTGATTGCTTAAATGTGTTTTTCATAAGCCTATAGTTCCTTTGCATATGTTTATCACAGTGTTTATTGTCACTGTTACAGAGTCTTGTAAGGAAAGCAAATAAAATCCAGTGTCTGGAGGAATACATAAAAATATCCTAACAATTTTCTACGTTCTATTGAATGCTAAAGCCACAAAATGTCACACCTTTTGAAATAGCATTTTACATATCACTGCTTTGAAAAATGAAATTAAACAAAGAACAAAGAAAACATTTCCATGGCTTGTTACTGACAGCTCTTTCAGACAGTGTCTTAATTACAGTCGCCCCCCATGCATTCACGCTTTCTGATGTGCGAATTCACAGATCGGCAAAAAATTCATTCTACTGTTTTTTATTAAATATTTGTAATGTTTGTATGTATTTTTGTTCTCTCTCTTTTTTGTTTTTAGTGCACACATAGTATTTTTACATTATTTCTGTACGTCTTTACATAATTTTTAATTTGTTGAATACCTGTATGTACAGTACATGTTTCCTTTACGTATTTTATTGAATTGTACATATATGACTTCTGTCAATAAGTCTACAGTCCAAGTCTAAGTCTACATTTTACCTTACTGTGAATGCGAAAAAAAAAAAACGGCAGCCAATGCTGCGTTCTATGAATTATTAGGGGTAACATCAGTATACTGTACTGTAAATGTACTAGTGTGACAAATATCCGTTAGGTGATACTGTACTTTATTTTTACATCAAACATTTTTTTTAAAGGGGATTTATTAAGCTAACCTTTAATTAAATTAACTAAATAATTTAAGTGTTTTGGGAGCATGACTGGAATCATATTTAGGGTTTAAACTATATAAATAAGCACATATTACTATTTTTAGTGACTCTACCAAACTCATCATCATCCTCCTCATTTGCGATGGGTTCTGGAATTGAACCTCACGAAAGTCCGAGACCTGACTGTATTTAAAAACTGTTTCAAAAATAAATAAAAATATAAGTACGCTAAATAAATGTTGGCCATTTCAGAGATTAATATTTGTATAATGTAATAAAATGACAAAACAAACAGTGCTAGACAAGGTGAAACCATAGTTTGCAGTTCAATCTCATCTTTATACGTTCATTTACTGCGTGCAATAAACGTATCTTTACTGCGATCCCCCCAGCATACTGTATGTTGCTGATAAGTGATTAGATAACACTGTAAGCTAAGAAAGTAAACAAAGCATTCTCTCAATATATGGTACAGAGCCATGTCAACGGCACTTTCATAACCAGGCCGGACAGGACTATGGAGCCAGAAAAAGCAACCGTCCATCATTGTTAAGATGCAAAATGGGCATAAATCGTGCAACAAACAGCTTACAGACTCACAGAGCCCTTCCTACATTGCGATGACACCCACCAGTGCATATTTCAGTTACCAAATCTCACTGGCAAAAAACAAATTCCAACACACTTATTTTATAAAGGGTAGTTCTTTGCTAGTTGGGTTAACACAAAAACCATAGTAGGGCTCTGGTGGAGAAATGCACACTGGACGGCTCGTACCGTAGAGTGCTTCCAGTATCTGATAATATCCTGGAGGTTATCGGCAGAATTAAAGAGAAAGTGCTCCCGCCACTCGTTCCAGTCCACTGACATGGTTCCATCTACGTCGATGCTGGGGACAAAGAAAAGAGGCACTTTTATTCTGTGGAGTAGGGATGTGCATCTACATCGCTGAAGTCAATGTGATACACATCTCGATGCATTGCCAACAATCTGACACACTATAGGAATATAAGAATTGGGACACCTGGTCATTACCTATAGGAACTTTTATGACATCCCAGTCAAAAGGCCCATGGGCCTCAATATGACTTTGTCCCCCCTTTGCAGCTATGATAGCTGCCATTCTTGTGTTGTGTGTGTAGGAATTGTTGCCTGTTCATCCAGAAGAGCATTTGTGAGGTCAGGCACGGATGTTGGACAAGACGGCTTGCATTATCTGTTCTAGTTCATTCCAAAGGTCTGTTCACCTATTCCAAAAGGTGTTTGATGGGGTTGAGGTCAGGGCTCGGTGTGGACCAGTCAAGTATATCCACACCAAACGCATCCAACCATGTCTTTAGGGACCTCGCTTTCTGCACTGGGGCACAGTCATGCTGAAACAGAAAAGGGCCTTCTCCAAACTGTTTGCACATAATTGGAAGCATAGAATTGTCTAAAATGTCTGGGTATGCTGAAAAATTAAAAGTTTCCTTCACTGGAACTAAGGGGGCCTAGCCCAACCTCTGACAAAACCCCATACCACTATCCCGCCTCCACCAAACTTTATAGTTGGCACAATGCAGTCAGGCAGGCTATATTCTCCTGGAATCAGCCAAGCCCTGATGGACGAGTTTAACCACCAGACAGCGAACGTCTCAGTGAACGGCAGGGGTTGCTCTACACCACTCCGTCCGATGCTTGGCACTGCGCTTGGTGATGTGAGGCTTGCATGCGGCTGCTCAGCCATGGAAGCCCATTCCATGAAGCTCCCACCTCACAGTTTTTTTGTGCTGGGGTTAGTGCCAGAGGAAGTTTGGAACTCTGCCGTTCTTGAGTAAACAAAGCCTTGGCAATTTTTACACACTATGTGCCTCAACACTCTGTTACTTTTATGTGGTTTGCCACTTCGTGGCTGAGTTTCTCTTGTTCCTAAATGCTTCCACTTTGCAGTAATACCACTTTAAGTTGACTGTGGAATATCTAGCAGGGAACTGAATTGCAAAGATGGCATCCTATGACAATACCAATCTTGAATTCATTGAGTTCTTTACAATGACCCATTCTTTCTCAAATGTTTGTAAATCTGACTGTACGACTAGGTGCATGACTTTATACACCTGTGGCAATGAGTCTGAATGAAACACCTAAATTCAATGATTATGAGGAGTGTCCCAATACTTTTGTCCATAAAGTGTATGTTAAAGATACATATGAAGCGACTACTAATGCAATATGATTTGATTCACTCCTATTGCGATGCAGTGCAAATTAAAATGATTTCATGAGAAACAATGCTATACAATGCATTTCAATGTGATACAATGCAAAAAAATATGGTGCTGTGCAATTTAATATGGTACAGAGTCAGAAACAGAAATATCAAAATGATAAAGTGGTAAAAATTATATATGAATACATTGGATTTGCTGAAGCAAAGATGTTAGAAATGATGTATCCTGAACTCATCCCAAATTGGCACACAATTTTATTTACTCAAGGCGATTGCATAGTGAACTTTTATGCCAGTGCATAGATGTGAATCGATGAATATTACCATCCCTACCATGGAGACTGGGATGCTGTGACATGACACACATCAGAGCTAATGAACACAGATATGTGCTAATGCTGGGGGTGAGATTCACAGTGAACCAGTATAAAGGTTAAAAGAATGAACTACGGCTATCTGTGGGCTGTGGATGCAGAACATTGATTCCCAATTCTGGCTCCATCGCACAGGTCGCCTGCCCACCTCCGAAAGTAAATACCTAACTCCAGGCACTGTCTCCCCAATTGATTTATTAGGGTCTTTTCCTTCTTCTAATGGGTTTAACAAGTGTTGGAATGCCTGCATAGACTGGGGCCTCTCAGCACCGTATTGACATAAAAACATAAGAAATTTACAAATGAGAGGGGGCCATTCGGCCTTCAAGCTCATTTGGGGAGAACCTAAATAGCTCAGAGTTGTTAAAATCTTATCTAGCTCTGATTTAAAGGAACCCAGGGTTTTAGCTTCCACTACACTAGCAGGAAGACTATTCCATACTTTAACTACACGCTGGGTAAAGAAGTGCTTCCTCAAATTTATTTTAAAAGCAACTGCTGACTCTTTATGAATCTGATAATGAGCAGTGGAGTTCTGGGTAAAGGTCAATTCATCCTATTATTATTATTATTATTAGCTAATAAGGGCAGCACAGTGACAAACTGTCACTCCATTTTGGGTATCCTCTGCCTTGCATGATTAATTCCCTGCTTCAGGCCAGCAGCTGTAGAAGGAGGAAAAGCTATGAAGCTGGTAATGTGACAGGATGGAGGTTGTGTTCCTCAGCACGGCACTTCCACATGCAGCACGTGGAAGCAGTGACTCATGGGTAAAAAAAAATATATAGATTAAAAGCTGGACGGCCAGCCTCACTGAACGACAGAAATCTTATAAGATATCTAGTGCTGGGGGCAGGGAAGGACCAGAAAAGACGGTGCAACAAATTCAGTTAAAAAAAGACCATATATCGAAGTTATAATGTTAAAAAAAATATTTATCGGTATGAGAGAATCTGGAAGCTACAACTGTCATTTATGTAATTTTAATATTTTTACATTTTTATAATAAGTGGACTTCATTCAGAGTACCTACTTTAATAGGCACAGGTATAATAAGTAAATAAAAAGGTTATACTCTTCTGAAACATTTATCAATGCAGACGGGCTCCACACGGCCCAGCTGAAGTACAATTTAATTGCCGTTTTGTTTTCTCTTCCTCCCTGCCCTACGTCTGCTCCACACTATCAGCTCTTCTGCAGGTCAGCTCTGCCCTATCAAGGGCCTCCACCCATCACACACCATTCCAGTACGTAATAAAAATTGCTGGGAATTCCTAATGGAAGTATTTACATCCAGAACCCTTCCTCATTTTCCTGATAACCTGGAATAAACCTTCATGCCCTGCACGCTCTAAAAAACAATCCAAGGAAAGTATGACCAGTGACAATGATACAGCACAGTCAGCGTAAATGCTCTGTGAATGCAAACCTTTTCAGGATCTTCTCAGCATCCTCTTTACTTATGTTCACACCCAGGTCTGCCAGGGCCTGCTTGATTTCCATATAGTCGATGGTCCCTGCAGAAAGGAGATCATTCAGCAAAGGAACGCCAGGCTGTTATAAGGCATGTGAAGGGATCGTTAATCCAAAATGCAAGCGGTTATGAGAGGTAACAAGGCACGACTTCACTACTGTGACTCCCTACTTTCAGATCTACCAGCTTGCGCTATCAGACCACGCCAGATGATTCAAAACCCGGCAGTGTGTCTGATATTCACTCCCATGTTACACCCTTCCTTGACTCTCTTCACTGGCTTCCTACTGGTGCTCACACGACGTTCAAGTCCTTGGTGCTGGCTTATGGGCATCCATCTCCACCAAAAGGCTCCTCAAGATCTATGTCCCATCTTGCCCCCTTCGATAATCAAACCAGCGCTGCTTGGAGCTCCCTCTACCACATGAGAAGTGTCACTCCAGATGCTTCTCTTGTGCGATTCCCCGGTGGTGGAATGAGCTGCCAAACCACGGCCGATCATCAGCCTAAAGACCCATCTGTTCCATTAATTCCTTTACTAACCTGATTGATGTTTTAATACCCTTATGTTATATATACAGGCCCATGCTTAGTCTTATTAAGTTCTTACTTTGTTAACTGTTTAGTTGTGTAGCTGTCTGGGTGCTGCTTCTAGACCTCACAGCCACACTAGACTCCATGACACCATGAATGTCTACAACTTCATATCTGCCTGGCTGTACATCACAATGGA
This sequence comes from Brevimyrus niger, assembly GCA_015164015.2. NCBI lineage: Eukaryota > Metazoa > Chordata > Actinopteri > Osteoglossiformes > Mormyridae > Brevimyrus > Brevimyrus niger. The sequence continues at coordinate 15,267,436 of JAABNY020000032.1, forward strand.
CAAAAGTTCCTGCTAAATATGTAAATGTAGAATGAGGTAACTCCACACTGTGAAACATACCATCCTGGTTTTTGTCCAGGCTCTTGAATGTCAAAAGGAGTTTCTTTTCATGCTCCTTAAGGTATCTGGAAAACTCTTCGAAGTCAAGTCCTTCATTCTTGTCTGTGTCGCCAGTAGAAATTATTTTCTATATTCAAAAAGAAAAGAGCATAAGAATGCGCTGAGGTACTAGGAAAGCAAAACTGTCCAAGACAATAACGGACATTGTGTCAAACTCAAGTCTAAGCATTTTAAAGTATTGAATTATTGTATTGTTCTGCATTAAGGTTATGTTGTTAAAAATGAAATGATCATTAAAAGTAGTATTACTACACACAGCATCAACAGAACAACATGTCAACATATTAGATTGCTGAGTGAGCTTCAGCTGTGTGCTGTAACTTTGTTTTTATTATACTGATTCATGCTGAACATTTATAAAATTAAATTTTATTTTTTTTTTACCTGTGGATCATTCACCCCTTTAAACAAAGATGTTTCATTAATCTTTCTTGATTTACTGATAAAGGTTTCACATTCGTAACAGTAACATGAAAACTGTTTTGACGCCTCTAGACCACCTTAGTCAACAACAAGAACAACAATAATAATAATACCATATTTTTCAGCCTCTAACAAAGTTGTTAAGTATGTTAAAGGTTACGATGGGAGTGTCTCAACTGAAATTCAAACCCTCAATACTCTGTCAGTGTCCCCTTTAATATATGAGAGAATCTTCCAAGTCATAAAAGAAATAAAAACACGTCACACTACAGTCAAACTGGTACGACAAAAACCCACTGAGTAGCACGCAATGTCTGTCTATATACTGGGTATATAGCAAGCGATACAACCGGATAGAGCGACAAACTTTCCCCTCATTACTCCATCATCACACGTCAGGCTGACTATCTGGGCGCAGGCTTATAATATGGCGAGTGGCAGCAGAGTCCAGCACTAAAGAATAATGTCCGTGGGCTTAGATAATAAACATGGTGCATGGAAAACGGCATGACGAGGCGCTGAGGAATGCTTGGTATTCTGTATAATTGGGCAGTGCCTTTAATCTTAAGGTGCAAACCTAAATGCAACCTCGCCGGTCCTGTTTTAACTCATAAAACAAACTGCGTTTCTCTCATATCCGGCGATTGCAGGACTCCAGTGAGCATTACACAACTTTACAATGGGGCCCTATCAGTCATTTACCTTACAGGGCGACGCCGTCCTGAATCAAGCTAATGAACTAAAGATGGTGACAGATCACATATCCCTTCAGACAGTACCTAGGCGGGTCTTTGTGGAAAAGCATGGAGATACGCATGGAATCGTAAAACTGCCTTTTTATCGCTGAAAAATCGTGTAAATACTGCTGTGTGTTACCAGATTTCAGCACAGCCAAATATTACCTGCCTGTATGGACTCCAGCACAAAAAGCCAGGCTCATTCCAGTGTTATTCCGTCTGAATGCGAAATAAACCCAGTCTGTCTGCAGAATGAAGCTGACAGGCTACTTGCAAGTCCTTCTTTCGGGAAGGACTTCATATGTTCATATTAACATACATTACGATTCCTTTCTATCCATACTTCACGTTGATCTATTAACCCACCCAGCAGTTCATGTGACAAGATTTCAGAAGAGGGCAAAATGTCCTTTGTTAAAATACAAAACAAGAGACGAACGCTTCCCTGGAAACGCAGACGTTAAAAATCACGTTTTACCTCTGCGGAGCCGATCGTCACCCCCATGGCGCTCAGGCCGGCTTTCAGCTCCCCAATGTCCACTTTACCGTCCTTGTTGGTGTCCAGCTTGTCAAACAGCTCCTGGTAGCTCTTACCCAGCTCTCCATCCGAGCAGTGAGCCTTGGAAAAGACCAGATTTCTGCATATCTGATACATTATTGCGACCGACTCAAGTAACCGCAGCTCTACTAACGATGGGGAATGAAATGAGACCGCGGCGGGGCTGAGACTCTGGGCTGGACGGGCGACTCCTCTAATCCGGTACTTCGGTTCCCCGTAAAAAGCTTATCATACGTGAGTAATCGCCGCTTCCTATTTGTGTTTGCAGCCTATCTAACCTTTTCTTTGAGCTACGAAAACATACGTCGGTTCCCTACCGAATCAATAGCTGCACCAAGTGGGTGGGATATATAAAAAAAAAGTTACTTGAAGCGAAGAATGACTCCGCTTTCCTTTCTCGATGGCACGCCCTTTCTGCATAACAAATAAGAAGTGCTATCATAAAACGTGCTCTCTTATACTGAATAAAATACGATTTTTGCGAAATTTTGATGCATTCGCATGTGTTTTCGGTTTTCAGTCGAATAGTTAAGCCTCTGGAGTTTTTCTGTTTAACATACGTCTAAAGGGGCGTTGAGTGTTTGTTAATAGTGTTACGCTGAGTTGGGTACATGCATCGACGTGGAAATATTTCTAGAATACAGGACAGATCTTGCTGTTTGCACCACAGACTGGGCTTTGTTTTATAGCAGAGGAACTTACACTGATGAATCTAAATACTTCTGTAACAGATGCAAATGTTAGAAACAGGTCCATTAACAAATATTAAAATAGGGCTACATTGCGTACGTATCAACGCAAAGTAAAAATGAATAGCTGATGTATGTATATGAGACGGGATTGGGGAACATAGCGTATGTTTAAGTGTTTCACTGTGTATTTTTATTCAGGGGTTTTCCACGATGCATTCGCTCTGCGACGAGCGTGTGCGCATGCGCAGAAATGATTCCGTCTTGTTCTTGCTTTTGTGATGGTGTTCCTTCCCCAACAGGAGCTGACCCGCAGGAGCAGAATATTTTCAAATATTCTGTGCTCTTGAATCCAATATTTACAACCAACTTAAATCAGTTAACATATTTTTAATCACTGTGGCAGTGGGTCCCTCAACATCTAATGAACCTGCAGCTATATTGCATTGAATTACGCATATTGTCCGCACAAAGCACAATATTTTATTACTGTATATAATTTATTATGCCGATTGTCTTGATCGCCATTGCGTGTTTTGCACGACACCCTAAAGTAAATTCCTCGTATGTAAAAGCATTTTGGTTATAGACCTAAACGATTCTGATTCTTCTTCTCAGTTTCAAACTCTCCTGGGATTCCGTCGTGACTGAGGATTTATGTTCAAACAGAGTGATAATAATAGTGAATGCACATGTCTATACTCTTTGTCCTAAAGCGAGGGTCTCCAAGGTCCACTATGCGCCCGACAAAAATGCCGATTATGAAGGGCCACTGACGGGCACATCAAATACGCGAAATGCATTGTTTAATCGAACAGAATGCCCCATTTCTGACCTTTAAATGTTAAACACTCTTTAAAAAATGTTCCATATTGAACCATTAAGGGTTCTATAGCTTGGTACATATATGGTACCCACAAAAGGTTCTATATAGAACCATTATAGGGGGTTCAATTAAAAGTAATAGCACATTTTTAAAGGCAATGGTTCTATTTCCTATCGTTATAACCCTATAGTTCTATATAGCACCCCCAAGAACCCTTTTTTCTAAGAGTACATTTTCATTAAACGTTTAAGGTTGACAATAATTTATATATACCTAAAGAGATTCTAGGATTCTCACAAAATGGGAGCGGTTTTAGATAAGGGGACAGGATTTCACCTTACTGTATTGCCCCCAGCAAAACTGTAACACTAATGTCAGATGCCACATGAATCACATTTACAGCATTTGCATTTACATTTACAGCATTTAGCAGATGCTTTTCCAGACCCAGTCTAATGAGCAGTGAAGCTGCAAGCTGTTGATCATCATAGACAGTTGTATCTAGATTATCAAAAGAAAACTTTAAATGGCTGACTGCAGTCAAACACTGATGAACAACACTGTCTGATTGTATTTTCAGTTTGACTGGCGTTTGTGGGCTGTCATTGTGCCCACATTTATGTTATTGTGCAATAGCCATCAATTTTCTTTTCTATTACAATTCATTGTAATTCAGCAGTAACATTTTCATCTGTGACAATGTTTAAGTACAGGTTGGGTTGGTCAGACCTGGTTTTATTATGAAGGTAAACTTGATAAATCCTGTTTTCTACCTTAAGTAAGGATTTTAGCACTTTTTTCTACGAATTACATGTCGAATCTGATCAAAATTAGTAAGAATTGACCTTACAGAGTCATAAAAAGACATAAACATTACATTTTTATGTAACAAAATTTTTTTTAATGCATATTTGTCCCAAAACCGAGATCGATTTGAATTGTAAAGGGAATTTCAATGAAAATCGTCTTTGAGTGGCCTCAAAACAAACAGCTATTTATTAAAATTGTTTTTAGACCAGGCACACTTAGTGACATGGGAAAAAATCAGCTTGTTGTTTTCAAGAACTTGAAGTTTTTTTGGGGGGGTGGAGGGCACCCCAACGAGGGCTAGTATTGGCTTTGTCCAGGAGAGGGCAGTGTTTCCTCACTGAGTGACAATCTCGATGCCGTGTCTTTCCGCGGGGGATGGAGTCCCGCGGAGAAATGGCTACAAAACATAACACTTTCCAAAACCATGCATTTTCAGCGTTTGCCAGGAGGAGGCGTCAAAGCCTCGAAATTGCTAGTTTTTGACAAAGACAATGGGGTAATCTGCTGAAAAACAACGTAACATCGAATATATTATTTTTCGTTGGAAATGTGTAACACAAATCACAATCATTAAAACAGGCCACATTTATTTAAGGGTACGCGAGGGCTCTGAAAATGCGTGTTTAAACCTTTAATCCTTCCTTATTGGTCTCAAACTGTTTTTTCGGACATCTTAACTGGCTTTCGTTACTGGCCAGTATACCATGTACTATTTTGCTACAGTACAGTTACTACAATTTAAAGTCCTACTTGAATAACCTACCGTATTTTTGTTAAGCGTCAGACTGTCCTTCAAACGAATCATTAATTTACTTGGTAGGCTATGTATTCATTACAAGTAAACAAGTTTTACACGGTCACATCGCTCTTGTATAAACACGTAATCTCCTCAAAAATCAGTCCATAAAAATATAAACAGTTTAATTGGATTTAGTTTTCGATTACAGAGATTATAGTTTGCTTGAATTTTTAAGTCGTGTTTCTCTACCCTCCTTCCTTTTCGTCTTTCCTGTGGTTTAAGGTTATTTCAAATTCGAAATTCGGATAAGGGTTATGAACCCTGATCGCCTGTGACTGTGCCAGGCGATCGCGGACTGGAGTTTGAAGTCGCCGGGAGGGACCTTCCGACGGAGAGAATCATCGCTGGATCTCCGCCAACAGCACTGCCTGCGCCGTCTTCCGCCCCCCGCTCGCCGTAGGGGGAATGAGGGCTGAGACACGGGACGCCACGCAATAGGCGAGGAGAAGGACAGCAGATGCAGCTCGGGGTCCCTGGTGTGCGCCTTTCACCATGATGAAGAAGAAGAAATTCAAGTTTAAAGTGGATTTCGATCTGGACGAGCTGTCTTCCGTGCCCTTCGTCAACGGCGTCCTGTTTTGTAAAGTCAGGCTGCTGGATGGTGGCTTTTCGGAGGAGTCCTCCCGGTAAGCATCGGCTCTGGCATTAGCTGTAATAACCAGCCATGGAATCTGAATTATACGACGTTACCGAAATATCCAGCTGTGCAAACAGCAGTCTTATCTCCGTCGAAAAGCACTAGCGATACAAAACGGTGCCAAATATGATGTGAAAATGGATTTTCCCCCGGCCTATAGAGGTAGTTGGATACGGTAATAAAACGACCATTGACAGGTTTCTATGCGTTCACCATGTCAGATAAACTTGAGCAGTAGTTGAAATTATTTAACATTATAGTGCTTTTATTGTGCTGACCACTTAGTCAGTGTGTCTTTGGATATCGATGCTTCGGAGATGCTTAAAAGCCATTTCCCGAGTAGTGTAATGTAATTGCTAGGAATAAATCCCAAGCTTATTATATTCGCATTACATAGCAATTGCATTTAAATTGCACATAACCTTCTGGGTACATGGAAGGCATTGTATTCTGCACGGTAGTCTTAGACATGTAATATTGGGGATAAAAACGAATAAAATACAAACATGTTTTCAGCAAGGAAATGACAGGTTTAGTATTTTTATTTACATGGACTGTTTGTGGAGGTGTATTTAGATTCGTGGTGTGCATGAATGGGGACAGCCTTCTTCTTTGCTTGGCTGCAAAAATACATGAAACTGAGCATTTCCTTTTTCATTTCACCGACATTTTCTTACTAAATATAGCCACATAACACGTCTTTCGACTGTAAGCAATCGACGATCGCGGTCAACAGGTAAATCATTTAGCTAACTACTTTCCTCCAAAACATTGCAGCCGTGGGGGTTGCGGGGACGAATCGGTTTAAACGTCAGGGAGGCGATGATCCTGCGTCCGCTTTCACGCCTCCGATCGTGGCTATAGAGCACAGCATTACTGTTGCACTGTCCATGTCTTTCTGAAAATATATCTGCTGACCATAAAGAAAATGTTCCATCATTAACTGGATCGCGTTTTTTGTCAATGTAAACGCTACTAAAAGAAAACGATAGTGTACTTGAATCCAACAAGTGATAACTGACGAACATATAGGCATTTTTTCATTACATTATTACATTATTAACATTTGTATCCCATTTGTACATTATTACATTATTAATTTGTATTCCTTCCCCCAATATCAAATTCTCGCCTCTGCCTTTGCATCCATCCATCCATTTTCTGCACCTAGTTTTCCAGCATGTGGTTTTAGTGAGTTTTGGGCCTATCACAGGACATAGGGCATAAGAAAAGTGGCACATAAAGAACAGGGTGGGATTCAAACCCCCCAGCCCTGGATGTGTGAGGCTTACGTATGTATTACTGATTACTTAACTTTATTATCAAGGCAGCTTGGCACTTTAGCAAATGTCATTGTCACTGCACTTCCTCCCGGAACGTTCCAGCTCTGGACCAGCGGGGCACGTGTTCTCTCCCTGGGCTTGCTCTGGTTTCTTTTGTGTGCAGCGTTTTTGATCCCACAGTGCAGCGACCCGAGGCTGACACGTACTGGTTGTTAGATCAAGCCCTGTGGGTGGATGTGTAAATAAGCTGGAAGGAGCTCGTAGTGTGTGTGAGCTGTGCCCTGTGCCCTAAGCCCTGTGCCCTAAGCCGTAAGCCCTGTGCCCTAAGCCCTAAACCCTAAACCCTACGCCCTGCGCACTGCGTCTCCGGGGATGCTCCCTGGATCTGCACTGACCCTGATTACTTTGACTGTTATTGCGAATGTAGGAATAGATGTCGGGTTAATGTACACATGGACATGTTTCATGTGACTCGGCTATAGTGTTTCTGTCATAAAGAACTTAAAAAAAGCAATAAATCAGTGCCGGCAGAAAAAGCTGAGGAATATATCAGACATTAACTGGAATCAAAGCGCTGCCGGAGCTCCTTACGAGGATCTGGAGCGAAGCACCATGCTCTGAGCTCCACGGTGCAGAAGCCGCTCTGCAGTCACTGGTGTGTGAAATTAAAACTTTCCCTGTATGCGGGGATTTTTTTTTCCTTCATGGGCTGAAAATTTACAGATACTTTGCGATCTGCTGGAAATGACTGCATTGATTTATTTTATTGGATCTTGGTCCTCATCATTGCTAAGGAAAATATTGTAGAGTCAGTGATTTGCTAGGTGACCTTTTAGGTATTTATGATGTGTGTCATTGAATGTGCAGACAGACCGTAGTTGCTGCACAGTTAACCTTCCCTGGCTAAGTTCTTTGCAGTAATATCTCAGTTCAAGCTAATCTGTTTAACTTAATTTTGATTTATCACACACTGTGAAGAAGTAATAATATAACCTACCACAGCAAAGCCATTGAGCAGTTATGAAATTGATTTTTCTGCTGAACTGCTAGATGCATCCCTCTGACCTCTACACTGTCCTCTGTAATGGCCAGGCCTAATCACATATTCTGAAATGCACCTGTAATCTCAAGCCACAGCTGAATCTTTGGCAATTGTCTCAGCAAGGACACATCATCCGGCACATAAAAATCCCCTTTGATTCACAGCAGTTTCACCCACCATTTGGCTGGCAGGAGTAAGGCCTTTGGCCCTGAGGAGTGTCTGCGCATAACGCCTCATGGTGTACCATGTGGCATGTTCCTCCCACGTTTCTTTGAGCTCGCCCCGGGACCGTATGGGTAAGAACATGGGTTCACAGCCTGAAGGTTGTTGGATTGAGTCCCTGCTTTCAGCCTTTGCTACCTTCTAGCAAGGTGCTTGGACCTTCTCCAGAGAAACCTCCTACTATTGAAATGGATAATTTTTGTATTATAATGGATAAAAGAGCAAGATAAACAGGTATTTGTAAATGTGTTGTCTGATGTTGTGAGACCCAAAACACCCTATGAACCGAGGAAACATCACTGATGATGCGTCCCAGCACATTCGTAGGATGTGTCTTTCACCCGTAAATGTGTTGTCTAAAATAATGGCATGTTTCTTTGGTTCCTGAACTTCTTATTGATTTCTGACTCACTCTATATATAATCATACAAGTCCATAAGTCCACTTGTGCCATTCAGGAACAGGGACTGATTTGGCAATAAATGGGATATGGATGTCATGAGCTACACATCATAGAGGATGTAATCTCTCTGACTTTGGGTGGGATACAGGATGTTGCTTTACAGCATTTTTCATCACATCCACATAACAATACATGTCTCTCAATAAGGATCCATCTTACCCGGATGCATTGCTTTTGTGATCAAGAAATTAAAATATTTTTTTCCACGCACATTTATTATTTGGATGACAGCTTCTTGTAGTCTAATGGTGTCCCTTTATTCCTAATGACAAGCCTGTGAAAGAAGACATGCGGGTATTTTTAGTGTCAAAAGGAGGGCAGAAATGGTCTGGCATTATGAGAGGAAAATCATAGGCAAATGTATTATGTAGGCCTCTCAGAGGCATTAATGACATGGTAGAAGTCCCATGTCATACCATGGATGATCGAGTTGTGGTATCTTAATAATACGCTTCACTTTGGGCAATAACGACCCCCACTGTAGTCCATGTAGTTCAATGCAGTTAAATTTAATTCCAATCGTTTGCACTGTTATCGGAGACTCGTGATGCTGGAAGTTTTGTGACACATAAAATTGCCAAGGACACCATGTGTCGTTGCTTTAATTTTTTTTTCTTCTCATTTAGAGTCAGCGGGATTTGCATATTCCTTTTATGACATTTGAGGAGGTGGAGGTGTAAAGATTTTCATCGGGGCATGAAATAAATTGCCGATTTGTTAGTGGGGGACACTACTCTAAAGATCTATTTGGATGGTAGGCCTGCTTTACCACCATAAGATGCATGCATTTTTAAAAGCTGTTTGTTTCTTTAGAATCTGTGTAATTTTTTTTTACGATCTCGCACATCTGTGATTCTTAATCTGAATCCTCTCCCACGGGAATGGACGATTATTCCCGCTTTACAATTGCAGCAGCTTGCATCATTTGTTGGATTTTGCTGGAATGGGGAGTTTTCGCGGCATCGTGTAGCGTAAGAATTCGGGTGTCATTCCTTCATTTTATTACGCTACTGAATTAAATCACTACGGCACTGAACGAACCCGTGAATTTCACACTGATGCAGTCTTGGCTTGTAAGACCCGGGATTGCTTTGAAAATGCACTTCCATGAGTGCATGAAGGCCATCACTGCGGAATATGTCGTTTGCTGTTTGCGTGTGTGACTGTGTGATATGGAAGAATGTGACTTTGGAAAATGGATGGAAGACAACAAGAAATGGTTGTCATACTTTTCTTTCCATGGGATTTTCTTTTTTTGCTATTCTCAGCTACACTCTGCCAGACATTAGTATTAGATGATGTCATCCTCTTATTGCTTGTTTTCCCTCTAGATAACGTTGTTTCAGGGGATTGTTGATTTCTTGCATATACAAAGATTAGAGATATTAATACAAGATGCATTTAAGATGTACTGAGTTTTTACAACCGTCACATTTTAAAAGCTAATGTTCTCATGCTGAGAAGGTCTTTTTGTTAGATTTCAAATGTTGGGAACACCCATATGTCCATTAAAAGTTTGCACAGGAAGTGTTTTTATGTGGATATATTAAGTAGATTCTTTTTTTCATGTTTTCATGCTTTTTAAGTTTTAAAGGCTCAAGGTGATATTGTATGATAATTTAACCTTTTGTTGACTTCCCATTTCTAACGTCCCTACACTTTGCTGTAGCTTAATTAGAAGTTATTAGTCTGTTTGAGCAGTAAACCGTCTAAAATCCAAATCAACGTATCACATGCTATGAAATATCATATATTTTCATGAAGTTCCATAACTTTCTAATGAAGTACTTGGAATGCATTTTCTGGACCGGCTTAAGTAACGCAGTGTAGGTTACCGTTTCACACTACTCCCAGGGTGTAAGACGTACTAAAAACTTAAAAATGTAAATGGGTACAGCAAAACTATAGGGAGGAAAGGAAACACAAGGCCCATTTTGGCTTCTACACAAGCGACGCCCTGAGGGGAAAAGGGTGTTGGATTTTTGTCAGTGTCTACAATGGGATGACGGCTCGGACATTATGGTCTGCTTTAAGGGGAAAAACAGAGGGTCATTCTTGTGGGACTGGTAAGGAAGCACAAGTGAACAAATGTGTTTGTCATATGACTATGGCATCCTGCCATAGGATGTCTATGCAGCCCTCGCACACACACAACAGCTGAGCCGTGTCGATGGTAACATTTTGTTATCTAAGTCAAATCTCTTGTTTGGGTATGATTTTATGGTAACTTGGCACCTAATGCATGAATGTTGTTTTGAAGAGGAGTTATCTGTATTCTTACCCTGTCTAAACGGCCATGATCATTTTTTAAAAACTCAACAACATGAGATGAATCCATTCTCAGTCTTATGAAAGGCCTGCCATGGGGAGTCTGTGGGTAGCTCTGTGGTCTCGTATTACCAGGGATGTGTGCTTCAGTCCCCCTTTGGCTCTGTGTGTGAAGTTTGCATGTTTCTCCCATGTATTTGCAGGTCTTCTCTGGGTACTCCTGTTTCCTCTAGTAGGTCAAACTATGCAGTTATGTTGCTTTGTGTCTCTAAATTACCTGTGGAATGTTAGTTGCCAGGGTCTGTACCGTCGGTGACCCTGGCCTTTGTGTCTCCTTGCCGTTTGGCTGGCACGTCATCATCCTGTCCTCTTCCCTGTCACTTGCCTCTTAATCCCCTAATGTGTTTTCCTTTGCCCCCTGGACTGTTGCATAGCTCAGTAAGCTGAGTACCTGTTGGTCATGGGTTTGAGGCTGGCCTCTGGCTGTTTATTAGTATTTATTTGGGTTTGATTATGTAAGTATGATTAGTGTTCCTAGTTTCAGTGTTTTCTGTGTTATTTAGTGTTACTGCTTACATCTGTTTCTCATTGTTTTTGTGCCTCAGTTGATTGGTTAATTGATTACTTGTTCTTTGTTTGCTCCTGTTTTCTATGTGTATTTAAGTGCCTGCCCTGATCTGTTTTCTAGACATGTTTGTATCAATGTGTGTTATAGCTTGTTCTGGTCCCTCACCTGGTCCCACGCATGGTCCCTCACCTGGTCCCTCGCCTAGTCCCTCGCATGGTCCCTCATCTGGCCCCTTACATAGTCCTGCCTTGTTCCCTGACCTTGTTTCCTTTTGGTTTCCTATAGCTCTGTTCTGTTTCCTAGGTTGGATTATCACTAGTTACTTAGGTTGATGTGTTAGTTTTTTCCCATTTGTTTTCACCCCTTGTAGTCCTTTATTTTGTGTGATTCCCGGTGCTCGGTACTGCCCTTAAATATGACACCTTTTTGTTTCGGAGCCACCAGTGGATTGTAACTCTCATTTCCCGCCTGCACCACCCCCCGCATCCGTAACAGTTAGTGTGTGTTCCCTGTCCAGGGTGGGGGTGGTCTGTGGCTCTACAGGTTATGACTCAGTGCCTGTGATTGGAGGGCACTGGTTTGAATTCTGTAGCTGACAGAGTGATGCCACCATTGGACTCTTGTGCAAGGCCTGACGTTGGTGAATCCTGTTCTTTGTGATTCTGCAGGTTAGGCCTCTGTGCCTGTGATCAGAAGGTTTATCTGGCACCTCTAGAGTTATTGGGTTTGAGGGCCTTGCTCAAGACTCCAATGGTGATATCTCTCTATCAGCCACAGAATTGATCCAGGGATTTCCTGACCCCGCTTTCTGAACTGTATGTCACTCTTGATAACAGCATCTGTTAAATACATGTAAATATCTATCACAATATGAGGCTATAGACTCATTATGTGCCTGTAAAGGATAAATAGTGATGGATGTCATTCTAGGCCACTAGATTTGTTGTTTTTTATTGTTAATATGGGTGAATTTGCTGGAGACTATCCAGGTTAAAATCGGACTGCTTTTTGTCAAGTGGGATTTTTAACCAATCAGAACTCCAGACTTTACAGTAAGGCCCGGTCTGTGGGATTTGTCTCCTTTTACAATAAGGGAGCTTGGTGCCCAGCCCTCAGTCAGTGGTCTGTGGCTTCTCCATCCTCAGATCCCTCTCAGTAGGTCCTCATCACCTCATGACCATGAGAATCCCACAGGCCTTGCATGCTCTGACCTAGTCTTCTGGTTTTAGTGATTCGGCCCTTTCAAAGTCACCTAGGTCTTTAACTCCGCCCATTTCTTTCATGTATTTTTTTCCTTTACTTTTGCTATAGCGTTGCTTTTCAATCGCAGTATTTCCTCTGTATGGAAATATATGGAAATAAATGAGCATGATCCTTCAGGCACAGTGGCGTTTTTTTTTCTTTTCTGGACACTGGGCAGTTTGCATTGAGGCAGATGCGTTCACCCGTCTGCCTTCGGCGCCTTCAGTGGTCGCTTTGGTCCACCTGCCCCCTGGTACATTTTTCGTGCGCTATTTCCGAGCCTCACACAATGCCAGCTGAGACGTGTCGTTCCTGCCTGTTCCTTCCCAGGGAGGTGGTTCAGGCTAACTGCGTGCACTGGAAAAAGACCTTCTCCTTCCTGTGCAAGATGAGTGCCAGCACGGGGACGGGGGTGCTGGATCCCTGCATGTGCCGGGTATCTGTGCGCAAGGTGGGGGCCGGAGTTCGCACGTCGTCATCGGTTAACACTCCGCGTACGTTACAAAAGCACAGCTTGGCTAAATAACACGTAAACTATGTGCATGTATCAGGATTACTGAGTACTGATGTGATTGACATTCACATTAGGAGTTGACTTCAATATGGTAATCAGTTAATTACTGAATAATTATGATTTTTGAGAATGAATTATCTGATGTGAGACTCTTTTTCCTACTTATTTTTTTTTGTATAATTCTGCATGTCTTTGCTATTTCATAGGAGCTGAAGGGTGGGAAAACCTATGCAAAGGTACTGTTTCTATAAAGGCTTTTAAAAAAAATCTTCATTGCTGTTACCATAACATTTGCACGACACGCCAGTGCCATCTCGGTGGCAAATGATTTACCTTTTAAAATCAATATTACAAGAATCATTTCAAATAATGTCATCACTTAATACCAACAATGTATTCTGCTTTCTGTAAAGGATACCTCTCACAACTAGAGTACAAATCGCACGCAAAATTCTTTTTTTTTTTTTTGGAATTTATCTACAAATAAATTCTGCATAATCTGGTCAGGAGTAAAGCAATGTCAGGATAAAATGTAAAAGGTTGCTCATGTATTTCCAAATGTTTTATTGTCAGCATGTTGCAGAAAATTCCGGACAGAAGCTTGGTGATGGTTAATTTTGTTCCATTTATCATTTTATTTTATTCTTTGTGTATGATGTAGCTTGGCTTTGTGGACCTTAATCTGGCTGAGTTTGCCGGCTCAGGGAGCACGACTCGGAGGTGTTTGCTAGAAGGGTACGACACCAAGAACACCCGACAGGATAACTCCATACTCAAGGTAGGAGACGCCCCAACTTGGCAAGGCAGTGTGTGGCAACTGGTGCAGGAAGCACTGCAACTTCCAGTGCAGCAGTCAGACACTGGAGGCTCCTGCCCTGTTTCCAAGATGGCTGACTAGTTAATTAGGCTGGCCATCGACAGATGGTTGTTGCGTTTAAGTGGTCATGTACCTTGAGCAGCCATGTGTGGGTACTCAGTATATGTTTGCAATGAGCTCATTACATTTGTTGTACTTAATCTGAAGCTTAGTACTCACTTGCCATGGTTGACCTTACACCTGGCCAATTATTATGTAGGAAATGTATCTTTTTGTAGAGAAGCAGCACCTATACACCAAATAGAGTTACATAATGAACCTATAGTGTAGTGTAGTGCAGCATAGTGTAGTATAGTGTAGTGCAGCATAGTGTAGT
>JAABNY020000032.1:15307392-15319713 GCA_015164015.2 Brevimyrus niger
TGTATTACCAGAAGATACCTTGTTCTGAGCTGCTCTGTTTAACCAGAACTGCTTCACTTTAGAATGGTTAAGAGTCAAGATGTTCATGTAAGTAGGACTTTATAGAGGTTAGCTAAATTTGCTTAAGGTAGTCTAAGGATATGCTTAGGCTGAGCTAGGATCTTCTTACACTATTTTGGTGTGTCAAACCATTTACCTGAGGTCTGATGGAATAACCATCAATATATGTATAACCCTCAATATATATATATATACCCTCCAGGATCGACCTGAAGGCACAGGTTTTATATAGCAGCGTACCTGTTGTAATGGTGTATGGGGAGCTCCTCAAGCTGCTGCATTTGTCTGAGTAGGAGGCCACGATGACATTGTACTCCGTTCCGCAATGAGCACCGGCCAGCTGGCAGGTTCCCATGGTGCTGTTGCAGGACAGCGTGCTTCCGTCATTCCCGTCCGCTATAGCGATGTAGAGAGGGGAGGCCTGCGTCCTCTCCCAGGTCACCTGGATGGTGTCGCTGTGGCACTCCGTGACGGCCGTGATCAACTTGGGGAGGCAGGGGGCTGTTGAGTGTCACGCATTACATATTATCTCACTGTCATGTAGCACTGTTACACAATGATGCACGTTGGCACATCATGCAATTTTAGCAGTTTGTTATGCTGTTTGGGCGCTAATATTTGCCCTCCAGGGTCAAGCATTCAGCCGCTGTTGGTGACATCTTGAGGAGACATAGGCGTGTCACCGGTACCTGTCATGAGCTTGTAGGTGGAGCTGGTTTGGCTCTCGCAGCTGTGGCCAATGGCAGTGACCCTGAAGGTATAGGTCATCCCGCATTGCAGGGACGGTACGTTGCAGGGGGAGCTGGAGGGGGAGCCAGAGCAGGACGAGCTGTGGCCATCCACGCTTTCTGCAGTCACCCTGTAGGTCAGCGCCCCTGGGGTAGGCTCCCACATGACCCAGGCTGAGTTAGTCCCACACTCCAGGTTACCAGAAACCTGCTGGGGCGTACATGGGACTGCAAAAAAAAAAAAAACAGCGGGGGGCGCTTCAGAGCAGGACTGTCAAGAGTAAAGGTTTAAATGTGGCCTTGCTGAAATTGCAGACCCTGAAAGCAGGTTTACGAGGGGCCATGGGTACCTGACGGTACTTGGACGGTCTGGCTGGGCATGCTCCTGCAGCTCCCGCGGAAGGCCGTAACGTAGACGTAGTAATTCTGGCCGCATGTCAGGTGACTGATACGCCAGCTCGCCTCACCCGTTTTATAGGAGTGCTGCGTGCCGTTTTCAGGTTTCACACTCACAACAAAGTAGTCTGCATCAGGGTCGAAGTCCCACCTCAGCTCCCTGTCTGGGCTGCAGGACCCCAGGACCTCCACACTGCGCGGTGGACAGGGGGCTGCGAGGGGGCACAAGAGGTCATCAGCAGCCAGAAGAGTGGCGTATAGCCCACTTCAGATAGGTCCACGCTCACCTGTATGGAAGGGCTGGCCCCTGATCTCAGCACTGCGGCAAGAGTCATATGTAGAGAAGACGGAAATGTCGTAAGTCCGTCCGCACTGTAGCCCGTCCAGCTCGCAGTGGTTGTCGCTGGTGTTGCAGTTGACTGGCTGGCTCCCGAAGGCTGTGGCTGAGGCCTGGTATGACTCAGCCTCACCATTATCTCTCCATGACACCCAGGCTGAACTGGAGCCACAGCGTGTGACTGCTTGCACATCCCGAGTCTCACAAGGAGCTGAGGGGGAACAAGGGGGAAAAGCCCATGAAGAGGTTCAGAACCAGTAAATAGACCAGTGTGACTGTATGGGAATCAGGCAGACATTTTCAGGTATTAGATAAACGTCTCCTGAAACGAAAACTACGTGTGGCACGTGTGGAGGTTATAGTCATACTAAGAATTTCTATTAAAATTCAAAATGTCAGTCAGAAGAACCATAGCCTCTGGTCCATGAGAAGCTCACCCACCTGACCGCAGGCTTCGATAGGTGTGGCTGCTGTTGCACGCATGGTCCTGGACAGTGATCGTCAGGTTGTACCTTTGACCACAGTGCAGCCCGGTGAGCCAGCACTCGGCAAATGGGTCACTGGCGCATGTAGTCTGGTGGCCGTCTTGGCCCGTTGCCAGCACATAGAAGAAATCCTCGTGCTCTGCCTCCTCCCACCTGATAAGCCCCCCATCGGAGGAGCAGTCGGACTTCACCGTGACATTTTGGGGCTCACACGGAACTGTGGGATGGGACATTGTTCTTAGGGCTGAGGTCACGCGGCACTGAGGATCTAACCCATCAGCCAAGGCTTGGGGCATCCTTACCTGTTTCCACGTACGCCACCATACTCTCCAGGCTGATGCAGGCATCATCATCAAGGGCGACAACGTGGAAGGCGTAGGGCAGGCCACACAGGAGGTCGGCGAACTCGCACACGGTGTCTGTGGTGTTGCAGGAGGAGTTGTAGCCCGTGAGCGCGTGGGCAAAGGCGGCGTAGGATGTGGCTCCCGGACTGTGCTCCCAGGTCACCATCACGGCCCCCGTTTCACAGTCTACAGCAGCATCGACCAGCTGCGGGGCGCAGGGCACTGAGGAGGGCGAAGCACCGCATACTCATTCACTGCAGAAAACGTGATGGCTGAGCCCAGGCTTTAAGAGCCTCTGTGTGGGCACAAACAAGCACATGTAGAGTAACATCATACAACAACAAAAAGCAGATACACTTTTCTTATAGCACAGTGGTCTCCAACCTTTTTTACAGCGAGACCTACTTTTACAAACTAAATACTTTGGAAGGATTAGACCAGAATTGTCTTGGTGATCGACCTGTGGATCATGATCGACCAGTTGGCAATCATTGTCATAGCATATAACAGCTGAGTGAATTCATGAGGAAGGAGCTGAAGGGAGAACCAAGAAAACTGTCTGGTCCGCTGAGCCAGGCCTGCACATGGACCCCATGTGTTCAACATCAACCTGGGGAAGGTCGGCATGTGCGACTCGCTTACTGCTATTCAGCTGCACCACGCCGCTCTCCGACACGTTGCAGTCCTGCCGGACAGCCACCACGCTGATGTTGTAGGTATCTCCGCAGACCAGGTCAGGCACCTCGCAGGCCACCTCAGTGCTATTGCAGAAGCTGACGTGGCCCCCGGCACCCACGGCCTGCACCACGTAGGACTCCGCCCCCCTGCTGGCCTCCCACTCCACGTAGGCAGCGTCAGAATAACAGATCAGCTCCGCCTCCACGTTTTCGGGCGTGCAGGGCACTGAGGAACCCAGTGGTGGGGAGAGAGATGGCTTCACACGTTAACACTGTACCCAGGTTTAAAATTATACCATATACCCAGCACTAAGCCATATGGGAAGGAGTACTGGTTAAACAAAAATTTGTTAGACTAGCCATAAGAAAAAAGGTAGCAAAGTTTATTATCAAGGAATCCGACATCTCGAAGGCCTTATCCAATGGGCTGAGGGCAGGAGTTCGGGCCCCTGCTCACCTGACTCAACGTCCTCGCTGGTGATTAGTGAGCTGTTGCACTGCCCGTCCGAGGCCAGTAGCCTGACGGCGTATACACGGCCACAGTCCAGGTCCAGAAAATGACAGCCCGTGACGTTGGTTCTGCAGGTGACGCCGTCGGCGCCGCGGGTGTCCGCCAGGGCCACGTACGACGTGGCACCTTCTGCGTGGTCCCACCACACCATCAGTGAGTTGGTGACGCAATCCAGGTACATGGAGGTGATCACTGGAGTACAAGGCACTGGAGGGGGGAGGCTATGCAGTTAGCAGAGCAGAGCCAAGCAGCACCAGCTGCCACCACTGCATGCAAATGGAACATGATTTCTGGTAGCTGGCACTGTGGCTCAGTGCTTGGTGTCTGTAAATTTTTGGGGTTGATCGCTGCCCTCTGTTCCCTGTATGGAGTCTCCTTGTGTTTATGTGAGTTTGTTCTGGTTACTGAGTTTCCTCCTGTAGTCCAAAAATATGGCATTAGGTAAATTACTCGAATATGTCCATGATATGTGAGTGTGGGCCTTGTGAAACATTGTTACCCCACCCAGGGTCTTCCCTGCCCTGTGGCTTGTGCTTCCCAGATGAATGGTTATGGAATTAGGACGATCTCCTGTGTCTTCACTGCTTATCATGAAAAGGGCCTACAACACGCTTTTAGCCTCATGAAAATTAATTTTATTTTGAACAAATCACCGTAGGACCATGAACGTTGTAGCGGGTTGGAGAGTTCAGGGGAGTCACCTGAATGGAAGTCCACGGAGTGGCTGGGGAGGCTGGAGCAGGCTTCTCCCACAGCAATCACGTGCACCGTGTACAGCGTGCCGCAGAGGAGGCCAGTGAGCATGCAGCCAGGGTCGTGGCTCTCACAGAAGAAGGGGCTTCCTCCATCATGCTGGGCGACAGCCCTGTAGGACATCGCCCCCTGGCTGTTGTTCCAGGTAACTAGGACTTCATTTTCCATACAGTGCATTTCTACGGCCAGGCCCTGTGGGACGCAGGGAACTGTGTGGAGAAAATGAGGTGGGGACAATGGAAAGAGGTCAATTTGAGTCCAGGCTATACCCTCACCAGGGCTTTTGGGCCAGATCCCCCCTCACCTGAGTGGAACATGCTAGGGACGCTCGGATCAGAACCGCACTGCTGGTTGACAGCAGTGACCGACACGGCGTACATCTGACCGCACTGCAGGCCGGCCAGGCTGCATCGGGTCGTGGGGGACATGCAGGTGTCGGACTGGCCGTCCTCAGAGTAGGCAGTGGTGATGTAAAACTCCGCCCCTTCAACTGCCTCCCATGTTACGGCGGCGATGTTAGACACACAGTCCAGTTCAGGGGTAGTGGCAGTGGGGGGGCAGGCCTCTAAATAGGAGGACAAGCAGATGTGCTTTAACTTTGTTATGTAAATTAAGTAAACCAAACGCTAGGGGTTTAAACAGGGTATCTGGGATGCATATGCATACCTGTCTGCCACTGCATGAGTGGGCTGGCGGCACTGGTGCAGTGCGTGCTCAGGGCCGTGACCATGAGGGAATACACCTGACTGCAGGTGAGCTCAGAGATGTAGGCCTGCATTTTGCCAGTGCTCAGCTGCACCCTCTGGCCATCGCTGGAATCGGCGGTCACCGTGTAGAACTTGGCCGCAGGGCTGGGGTCCCACGTCAGCAGTGTCACCTTGGTGCTACAGTTCAGGGAGGCCCTCAGGTTCTGGGGCACACAGGGCGCTGAAAGAAGCCAAAAGCCACAGGTGACAAATGCAGACTCCAGAAGACAGGATGGCAGCCGCAGAACTTAACCCTGAGATTTTGATCCTGTGAGTCTATAAAGGGAGACTGGCATCTGCACCCAGCAGGCACTGCAACCTGTCAGAAAATGGTTTCAGCAGACACATGCTGTCACCATGCTGCAACATCTGCGTCCCACCACATGGTGGGCTGTGCGGTTCACACATTGGGGAGGCTATCTTTGGCATGGTAAGGTCTGCATGATTCTGGGTAAAATACAAACTGGGATTTTTTTTTTGTGATTTTCTCTCACAATTCTTGAACAATAAATTTCTCTCATTATTACTATTATTATTTACATTACATATTTTCTTTATGGACATGGAGCAAACAATATGTAGAGATATATCAGTTAAAATATCGGTATCAACCAATAATCACTAGAAATCAAGATATTGGAATCAGTCTGATGTAGCAGTCTCGGGTGATATTGATGGGTGATATTTAGACTTAATCAACAGTCGACAATCAATACTCAGCGTTAGCGGCACTAGTGCTAAAACACAACAGCTAAAATAATGGAGATGGTAGAACTATAAACTGCTTTTCATAATGAGGGATGAGGGATTCAGTCAATCTATTTTCAAGATATAAGAGGTCTCAAAATACCAGTCTGCGACTTGTTCATTATTCATTATTAAATCAGGCCCCCGGATCTATTTTTCTACAGAATTAAAAACTATGTAACATCATGGCATTAATCTGTGCTGGCATTTCCAATGAGAAACCTCGTCTGCTCTGTATTATAGTGCCTGTTTTTCTGCCCCCTCTTCCTGTCAAATGGTGTAACATAGTGCTGGGATTTGCTGCTACAGCTTAGAAGAAAAAAGGGAGCGCCTGGTTTGATGCAGCGGATCTCCCTTCTAATGCAAACACGGCAGAATCTGTGTCATGCAAGATTGAGATCCTGTAGGTGCATGAATCAAAAACGATGAATCATGCAGCCCTTGTCTGCACCCGTCTGTCAGGTAGTGGGGGTGGGTGGTTGTTTTTCCTCATAGAATAATATCTACTGAGTTCTGTTTAAACGGTCACAGTGCGGAAATTTGCCGAACCTTCTGTCTAATGCTTTTGAAAACTTATTGCGGAGTAAGACATAAATGATATGTATGCCTGGGTGTGAGGAATGGCGGGGATAGGTACCCGTGGGGATGAGCAGGCTGTTGCTGGGCGGGCTGCTGCACAGCGCGTCCTCAGCGATGATGGTGATGCCGTAGAGGTTGCCGCAGTGCAGCTCGTCCCAGGTGCAGTTAGGGTTGTGGGTGGCGCAGGTGTGGGTGTGGCCGTCCAGTCCCACGGCAACTGCCACGTAGGACTCGGCGCCGTCGCTTTGTGCCCAGCTGACAGAGCCCACGCTGTCCTCACATTGGATACTGGGCACCACATTTTGGGGGGTGCATGGAGCTGGGAAGGGGGAGAGGAAAGATAGTGTTTATCTAAGTACATAACCAGAACTGGTTTGTTTCAGTACTACAGACCTGTATTCTAAAAATTCGATTTTGAGCAAAAATTTATCACTAAATTGCCCATAGTGTGTGATGCTATGAGTGAGTGTGTGTGCTCTGTGATGGACTGGCACCATGACCTGGGTACTCCTGCAGCTTCACCAGTGTTTTCTGGGACAGGAGCAAGGCTCCTTGTGCTCTGGATATGTGGTCGGACGATGGATCAGTCAACGTCTAAGGACTCTTTCCCGACACTGTAATTCCAGATTCCAAGATGCCAACGTTCTCGCAGTTATCCTGTCTGCCTGGTGTTCCTGTTTCTTTAAACATGCTAGTTTCTCTTTCTTATCCAGAATGTTTTTCCCTGAGCGTTTACATGCCCAGGTGACGAATTTCTTAATAAATGGAAACCTTTCTTCGCCTGGGATGTCATCACACTGATGAGAAGCTTGAAAACTGAATAGAGCATTTAACACAAACCATAAAACCTGAAGGGTTACCCCAACGGACCGGTTCTGTATTGCAGAACACTGCTTCTGGGGCTGTCACAGTAGTCATCCCAGGCCACCACGCTGAGGTTGTATGTCTGTCCACAGGGCAGCTCAGCCGGGATGGACGTGTTGGGGGTTCTGAGATCCACCACGTACCCCAGGTCACCCAGGGCACTCACGACGTATACAGATGCCCCCTTAGTCTCCGCCCACTGCAGGACGGCTGTGTCATTCTCACACGATCCCTGCGCTGTCAAGTTGATGGGCTGGCATGGCTCTGCATGAGAAGGGCTGAAATTTACTACACCGGGGAATGGAGATCACGTTTAAAGGGTGTTTCGCAAGGTGCTGAACTGAAAACTTATATGGCGTACTGCTGTTCCTGCTCCTTCTTGCCCAGTGCCCATAAATTACTTAAAAAACATACTTAAAAAACATACTTCTACTTACTAAGGAATGATTACTAAACAAGCATAATAAAGCAAAGATGAGAGCGAGTGGGTGGTCAAGCACCTGTATTGCGATGGATGGACTCGCTGGCTTGGCCCCGGCATTCGCCGCTGGACGCCCTGACTGTGAAGGTGTAGGTCTCCCCACATTCCAGGTTGGCAAAGAGGCACGTGGTGCCGGTGGTGTTGCAGTCCTTGGCATACATGCCTGCAGAAGCCACAGCGCTGGCCGTGTAGAGCTCCACCCCTTCGCTCTCTCTCCACGATACAGTGGCAGTACGGGAGCTGCACCGCAGCTCCACCGACACGTGCGGTGGGGGGCAGGGCTCTGTGGGAAGCGGCACGGGGGTTTCAGACTGCCAGACTGCGGCACAGGGACGCCTGCCACTTACCACACTTGGTGTAATTTTGTTCGTGTTACACAATGACAAAGTGCTTCAATCTGCTTGAGTCATTTCTGTTGGTGGCGCAATGGCTTGGTGCTTAGCACTATTAGCACTAAAAGGTTGTGGGGTTGATTCCCAACCCCTGCCCTGTGTGTGTGTGTCCAACAACATACTGTTAGGTGAAGTGATGACCCTAAATTGCCCATTGTGAATCTGAATGCAGGTAAGCTGTGATTCCTAGAATAGACTCCACGCTCACTGGGACCCTGTACCGGACAGGCATTACAGAAAGTGATTGGGTGGACCGATGGATGACCCTTACATTGGGATTGATGACCCTTAACTGGGATTTAATGGAATGAGATTTGTGAAGTGGGTTATAGTTTCTTAGTATGTTTATGGTGAGATTCAACACTCCTGGGTTGATTTATCTAAAAGGACAGGGGCTGTTTAGTTCCCCCCTACGGTACTCACTGGTCTGGAGGGTGAATTCAGTGGGGGACATAAGTGAGCACTGATGGGTGGAGACAGCCAGGCTGAGGGTGTACGCATTCCCACAGGTGAGGCCAACGAGGGAACAGGAGGTTTCCCTGGTGATGCAGGAAGCGGAATGTCCATCGATGCCTCTGGCGGTCAGTATGTAGGATTCCACCCCAATACTGTAATTCCACGACGCCAACACAGTGTCGTTCTCGCAGTTTACCTGGGCCTCCCACATGTCTGGCACACAAGGAGCTGGAACGATAAATGCGAAACAGCTAGCAGAGAACCTTCTATTTTCAAGGTTGGTTAATAAAATACCTCAGAAGAGGAGCCTCTGGACACTGACCTGTGAGTAGGCTGTAGGTGGCGCTGTCTGAGCTGTTGTATGTTTCCCCTATAGATTGAACCCTGGTGTAGTAGACCGTTCCGCAATGGAGTGTATCCAAAGTGCAGGATGTGGTTGTGGTGTAACAGAAGGTAGAATCTCCATCGCGTCCATCCAGCGTGGCCAGGTAGGCCACGGCCCCATCACTCTCCTCCCATGACACATGTCCCAGGTTTGTCCTGCAGTCCACACGGGCTTGGACATGCTTCGGGGGACAAGGTTCTGGAGCATGACAACACGAGGTTCACGCTATTCGTGTATCAGAACTTCTGCAACGCATATCAAGTCAAGTTTAATGTGGGAATGAAGAGCATGCTGAGGTGAAGAGAACAATGGACCAGGAAACCTTAGCGTGACTGGTGGATACATGCATGCAAATCAAACTCAGATGGAATTGAGCTGTTTTCCTGGAGGTGTACCAGAAGATGTATACCATATATATCGTAAAAAAGTAGGGATGGTTGTGAAGGTGTCCTACTGAAAACCCCACGTCTGATCCTCAGGTATCACTGCCTCACCTGTGGTCTGGCTGACTGGGTCAGAGGTGACAATATCTTCACAGGCCTGATTGCTGGAAACGACCGTGATGTTGTACTCACGGCCACAGGCCATATTATGGAGGGCACAGTAGTTGTCCGTGGTTGTGCATGTCTGGAAGCCGTCACTGGTTACAGCCTCTGTGATGTAGTACGAGGCCCCCATGCTTGTGTCCCAGTGGACCTGGCCTACTGGTGGGTTGTACTGGATGCTAACATGAAGAGGCATGCATGGTTCTACATGTAAATGAGAACATCAAGTTATTAATTCCAGTATTTAAAACATGGATTGTTGACTGAGCTAGTCCTGAGTTCCTCAGGAGTGTGAAGCTTTATGAGAGGTTTTTTTGAGGCACCATGAGATTGAAATGTAAATCAATAACAGCCAAAACTGAGATAAAGGTTTGTTTTTACATTAAAGTAATTCAGATTCTACTACAGCAAACCCCCGATGCATTAGAGACTCACAATTCTTAATTAATATATAATATAAAAACTTTTAGGGATATCATTCTGGAGTGATGTCTCGAAAAAGACTGAGAACCTTATGGTACGGGAAGCAAATGAATGCCTTGTGAATTGCATCCTACTTGTGTCCTTACTTAACAAAGGTCTTTGTAGGATGGCATGTTTAGTCTTAGCCGGTTTACCTGTCATCAGCTGGCGAGGCATCTTGGATGTGCTGTTGCAGGTCTCCCCGCGCGCGAGCACTGACACGAAGTATCGCTCTCCGCATGCCAGACCGCTCATCTCGCAGTTGGTGTGGGTGGTGTCACAGGTGGCAACGTGGCCAGATGCTGCAGTGGCTGTAGCAACATAGGACATTGCCCCGGGGGAGAAGTCCCAGGTCACCACCGCCGTGGCCCTCTCGCAGTCCATGGAGGCCCTGATATGCCTGGGGAGACAGGGCACTGGTAGGAGAGGAAGCAACATTGGTTGGTTAGCTTCGGAACTGCTGGAGAATTTTCTAGTAGAATATTGGTGCTGCTTCACAGAACTGGTGGCTGACACTGGTTTGCCCACTTGGCTGCAAGTTATCTAAATTTTGGTATTCCATGCCACCTGAGTGGACATCCAGCATGATGCTCTCCTGGCTGGTGCAGTGGCCATCCGACGCCATCACGGACACGTGATAAACCTGGCCACAGTGCAGACCGGTCACGTTGCATGAGCTGGCTCCCAAAGTCTGGCAATTGGTGAAGCGTACGTCGCTGTCCTCCAGCGTGGCTGTGTAGGAGTCTGCCCCATCGCTTGCCGACCAGGACACGACCATGGTCCTTGACTCGCAATCAAAGTGGGCGTCTACATTTTCAGGGATGCAGGGGACTGGAAGGGAATGGGCAACCATTAAGCCATGGACAAACTAGACCTAGAGCTATACCTATAACTGGGGATTTAACCCAGGAGGAGTCTGGGTAGACTGGCAGCGTGGTCGCCATAGTTACCTGTCTTAATTTCAACAGGACGGCTCCATGCACTGGAGCAGGTGCTGTCCTCTGCCCGAACAGTGACTGTGTATATCTTCCCACAGCTCAGGCTCCTGAGGTAGCAGGTATCCCCACGCGAGATGCAGGTGGCCTGGTGGTCGTCGCTGCTGGTGGCCTTCACTAGGTAACGCTCTGCCCCCCTGCTCCTGTTCCAAGTCACGGTTGCCATGTTGTCGCCACATCTCAGGGTGGCCTCCAGGATTTGTGGAGAACATGGTACTGGAGGAAAAAAAAAATCTATGCACGTGACATGTAAAACTTTGCATTTCCAACCATAAAGAGTTGGAATAATTATAATGCTTTAGTGGTCATAGAGGAAGCTGTGAGACAGTGTCCTTGGCAAGAGTGAAGATGTTTTTAAAGAAATCATGAAGATGGTCATTTCAGAGTTAGTAGAGGGAAATGGCAAAATAGAAGTTAGGTTTATGGTCTGAGAACTTGTTCTAGGGACAGGAGATGAAATAGAGCCTTGCAAGGTAATAAGGCAGCGGTTAACTACATGGTTGAATACATGTGCCACGTGATTTCGTCCTGTCATAGGACATCCAGGCCTAACCACATCATCCTTATGCAGGCTTTATGTGGTATACAGAATAATGTCCAAAGAATTGTTCCTTTAGTAAGAGACCAACTGGATTATTGGTGACCTTTGCAGGATCATTGACTTTGGCCCACTGAAAGGAATCGTGGTGTTGGAAGCCAAACGAAACGGTTGACATTAACATATTCAAATGTTCATGCAAAGTGTACAGATTTTCCCATTTGGTGCACAGTCATTACTAATATTGCTCCCTTGTGTCATTCCCCCATATGTACAGTATGGTGTGTTCACCTTACCTGTGCTGATTGGGAAGTCTTGGCTCCGCCTACTATAACAGCTGGCTCCCTCAGCCACCACTCCCAGGACCAAGCTCTCCCCACAGGGCATCGTGCCAATGTCGCAGTCCGATCCATTAGTGGTGCAGGATGCCCACGTTTTGCCATCTGGGCCCCGCAAAGTAGCAATGTAGCTCAGAGCGCCCCAACTGAGGGGCCAGGACGCTGTCATGGTCCCATTCCTACAATCCACATCCATGCTGACATACTCTGGTGGGCATGGGGCTTTGGGGAATGCAAGAGTCGGTGGTGACAATCAGGACCATAACTAGTTATTCTGTTTTAGAGGTCATCATAGATGCAGGTCATCAGTGTTCACATAGAAATATTTGCATATTTGAGCCAACTCATTATGACCAGTACAATATGAGCCAGATAAGGTCAGCTAACTTGTAAAAACAGCATATGAAGGTGTAGGATACATTAGAGGGGCGGCATGGTGGTGCAGTGGTTAGCACTGTGGCCTCACACCTCTGGGACCCGGGTTCGAGTCTCCGCCTGGGTT
>JAABNY020000032.1:15331878-15342378 GCA_015164015.2 Brevimyrus niger
GAAAGACCCCTTCATAACATCCACTCAAGTGAAGAACACTCTCCAGGAAGTAGGCGTATCAGTATCTAAGTCTACCATAAAGAGGAGACTTCATGAGAGTAAATACAAAGGATTCACCACAAGGCCTCAAAAATAGAAAGGGCAGAATTGACATTGACTGGTGGTGAAAACACCTGAAGAAGCCTGCCCAGTTCTGGAACAGCATTCTTTGGACAGATGAGACTAAAATCAACCTGTACCAGAATGATGGGAAGAAGAAAGTTTGGAGAAGAATTGGAACAGCTCATGATCCAAAGCTCACCACATCTTCTGTAAAACATGGTGGAGGCAGAGTGATGGCATGAGCATGCAAGACTTCCAATGGCCCTGGGTCACTTGTGTTCATTGATGATGTGACAAAAGTCAGAAGCAGCCGGATGAATTCTGAAGTGCATAGGGATATACTTTCAGCTCAGATTCAGCCAAATGCAGCAAAGTTGATTTGGACGGCGTTTCACAGTACAGATGGACAATGATCCAAAACATACTGCAAAAGCAACCCAGGAGTTTTTTAAAGCAAAGAACTGGAATATTCTGCAATGGGCGAGTCAATCACCAGATCTCAACCCAATCGAGCATGCATTTCAATTGCTCAAGACAAGACTTAAGGCATAAAACACCCACAACCAAGCAACAACTCAAGACAGCTGCAGTAAAGGCCTGGCAAAGCATCACAAAGGAGGAAACCCAGTGTTTGGTGATATCCATGGGTTCCAGACTTCAGGCAGTCATTGCTTGCAAAGGATTCTCAACCAAATATTGAAAAGTAACATTTTACTTAGGGTCATGTTTATTTGTCCAATTACTTTTGAGCCCCTGAAATGAGGAGTGTTTGTATAAAAATAGCTACAAATCCTACATGTTAAATTACATATTTTTGTTCAACCCCTTGAATTAAACCTTAAAGTCTGCACTTCAATTCCGTTGTAGTTGTTTCATTTCAAATCCAATGTGGTGGCATGCAGAGTCCAAATCATGAAGATTGTGTCACTGTCCAAATATTTTTGGGCCTGACTGTATATCGGCCGACACCCTCTGTTCAGGTATCGGGATCGTATTGGCACTGAAAGAGTTGGATCACTGCACCTCTAATAATTGCATAGGTTTCATGTTGTATTGTGTCAGCCCCTACCACTACCCATGTCTGTAAAACCGAATAACGTCCCACATCACATTTTTCCTCCATGGTGCCTGAGCGCCAGCATACCGGTTTCTCTGATGACCCGTACACTCTCCGAGCTGTTGCACTTAAAGTTGGAAGCCACGACATAAACGGTGTAGCTCTGCCCACAGGCGAGGCCACGGATCACACAGCTGGTATCCGCTGTCTGGCAGATGTGGGCGGCGCCATCCGGCCGCACGGCCGATGCCATGTAGAAGTCCGCACCATGGCTGTACTCCCAGCGCACTGTGAGATCGTTGGTGGCGCAGTCTAAATCAGTAGATACATTCTGAGGAACGCAGGGCACTGAAAAACACCAAGAGAAAAAAAAAATATATATATATATATATATATAAAAGCAATTGCTTTCACCGTTAGACAAATCATCTCTTTTTTAACTAGTCCATAAGAGACCAATCCACGCCTAACCTCTACCTTACCGGTCTCGGCCACTTCCCCGAGGGCCTTCTCACTGGAGCACTCATCGTCCGAGGTAGTGATCCATACTGTCAGGCTCTCGCCACACTGCACGCCCGGAGTGGCACAGCTGTTAGTGATGGAGCTACAGTTGTACAGGTTGTGGGAGTTCCCCATCATCTCCACCATGTACATCTTAGCCCCGGCGGCTGCGTCCCATTGGCTGATCAGGACGTCCGAGTGGCATTCCGACCTCGTCTTCACATTCCGTGGCTGGCAGGGGGCTGGGAGATCAGACACATCAGTGGAGCTAATGGAGCAGTGGAGTACTGTGTGCCTCTGCCTCTCTGTACTTCTTTACCTGTTCCCCTACTGAAACCATCTTCGTACTTAATTCCCACCCCTACCTGTTCGGACGTGGGCGGGACGGCTGGCACTGCTGTTGCATTCCCCGCTCATGGCGAACACAGTGAATCGGTATCTGCGGCCACACTTGGCGTTGGTGAAATAGCAGGACGTCTCCCTGGTCAGGCAGTCCGTCCGCTCGCCTTCTGAGTCCACCGCGGTGGCCCTGTAGTACAGGGAGTTGCTGGTGGCCCCCCAGGAGAATATGATCACGTTGCTGAAACACTCACGGAAGACCTCCACGCCGGTGGGGGGGCACGGCACTGAGGTGGCAGAGGGGGGAACGAAAACATCTGAGACGGGTGCCAGGTTTCCGTCGGTGTCGCCTTTCTGAGTGTGCCATACTGTATCTGTGCTATTTACTAAGAGGGATGCCCCAGAGACTAGAACAAGCTGAAGAGGCTTAGATATCTCGAGAAATGTCAGAGACATTAAGACAAACGCTACTTGGAAGGACAGAATTCCAAACCCCCGATGGGATATTTTTTAGGTGAAATGTCTGAATAGAAAAGGTCAGTGGAAAACAGCAATGTGGATGAAGTTAATACAAGAGTGCCCCCACCTGTCTCAAAATAACTGCTGGAGTTGGTCGTGCTCTCACAGGTTCTTGACATAGCAATGACATGCACCGTGTAGCGCTGGCTGCAGAGAGTGCCAGTGATCTGGCAGCCTGGCGAAAGGGACGTGCAGGACAGGACCGTATGACGGCTGTCAATGGCCAGCGCCTTGTATGAGTCGGCGCCGTACACTGCATTCCATGTCACCATCACACTTCTGCTGACACAGCTGTATTCCACAGAGATGTGCTCGGCTGGGCTCAGAGCTGAAAATGAGAAGAGACGCTGTTCAGCCTCACGTCCTTTTGTCAGATTGTGTAGAAACACACCATCAGAGTTTTGGCAGAGAAACTAAGTTAATAAAATCCACAGGGGCCTAAGGCCCACCCCAGGCAGGAGAGAGCTCAAGGCTGGGGTACACCCTGGGCAGTAGGCCAGTCTGTCAGAGAGCACCAACACCCTGGGCCGTCAGTAAGCACCTACAACCTGGGTAGTCAGAGAGCACCTACACCCTGGGCAGTCAGAGAGCACCAACACCCTGGGCCGTAAGAGATCACCAACATCCCGGGCCGTCAGAGAGCACCTACACCCTGGGCCGTCAGAGAACACCAACATCCCGGGCCGTCAGAGAGCACCTACACTCTGGGCAGTCAGAGAGCACCAACACCTTGGGCTACCAGAGAGCGCCTACACCCTGGGCAGTCAGAGAGCACCTACACCCTGGGCAGTCAGAGAGCACCTACACCCTGGGCAGTCAGAGAGCACCAACACCTTGGGCCATCAAAAAGCGCCTACACCCTGGGCAGTCAGAGAGCACCAACACCCTGGGCAGTCAGAGAGCACCTACACCCTGAGCAGTCAGAGAGCACTAACACCTTGGGCCATCAGAGAGCGCCTACACCCTGGGCCTTCAGAGAGCACCTACACCCTGGGCTGTCAGAGAGCACCTACATACAAACACTACAGGCATCAAACACAAACACACACACAATCACACATTATAGACAATTCAGAAACATCAGTTAGCTAAACTGCAATTCTTTGTCCTCCAAGAAAAAATAAAAGTAGCTGTAAGAACAGTAACACTTTATTTTTGGGGGCACAAATAATGTAGTAGCTTAATATATGAATTAACCAGAAACTAAGTATTGGTTAGGTATTGATCCTGGGTTCATTCATCATTAATCAGTCATAATGGTTCATGTATGTCATGCAGTTATGATATTTGTTCATGATTTGTACCTGAGTATATTTACATTTGTATTACGTGCTAAAGAGAAACAATCAAGACAATAAGGGAACGTGATTAAAGTATACTGGAAATGTCTAAAAGCGTATTTTTTTACACTTTATCTATTAAATACTGCCTGCAAATCAACTTTCCTCCTTTTAAAACTTACTGCTTGTTTTGTAGGTGAAATGAGTGGCGTCCCCAGCCTGAAGAAAAGCGTTGTATGACGAAATGGCCACATCGTAGGCCGAGCACATTTTGATGTTCTTGATGTCCACGTAGGTGGCCGACACGTTGGCAGTAACGGGTGCGGCGCTCGAGTTGCTGGCGTCGGTGATCGTCACCCGGTAGAGCAGCACTTTATCCACGGCTTTCCATCTTACGCGGGCTGTACTCTCTTCTATATGCTCGCCTCCCGCAACTTCTGGTGGGCCAAGCACTAGGGGGCAGAGATAGATCATTATTTAATAAATACTAATACAGTTCATCTGCCTTCCAACGTTTATCCGGGTTATTGTTTTATATATCAAATTTGTGGGATTAATAATTGTATTGTAAAAGGGTATGTTAGTACTTCGTTTTGTCCCAGTGATTTCATTCATGTATTTACAACTCACAGGTAACGATGGTCCTGACTTGACTGGCAGCGCCCTGGCCGGCGTCGTTGCAGGCGTACACGTAGCAGTTATAGGAGGTGGCCGGCCTCAGGTCCCCGATCGCGGCGCTCAGCGCCTCCACGCTCCGACTTCGTCTCTCGCCGGGGGACGCCACTGTTACCAAGTAGCGCTCGGCGCCTTGGACAGGAGCCCATTCCAGCTGGATAGCGGTGCTCGATATTGCCTTTAAAGAGGTGATCCATGTGGTAGCGGGAACTGTTCGGGAGGGAAGGATTAATCTTCAAACAAGTCACGTTTCTTGTACGTTTGCACGGTTGTCTGTCACTGATAAGTGTTGTAGATTGGATTTAAGGGTGTTTTTAACAGTGTGTCGAACGACGGGTATCGCATGATATTACACGTTACAGGTAACGAGGACGAGATGTCATCATCGACACTTGGCCATGCCATCACGTATTACCTGTCGTGGCTATGCTGGTTCCCACACACCTGACGTGGTAAAACTGAAACACCTTCACAGTTACATTGTAGGTAGTCGCCGGCCTGAGACCATAGACCAGCCTTTCTGTGCTCGATGCGGGCAGCGTCACCACCACTGGGGCGACGTCTGTTACATTCACCACCCGCAGGTCCAGGAAATAATTCGTGGCACCGATATATTTATTCCATTTCACTGTTAACGAAGACGCCGATGTGGACTTGATAGCCGTGACAGGGCAATCTAAAACAATGGAGGGGAAAAACCCCTAAGCAGACGTTTATTAATCCAAACAAAATCTATTCTATTAATCCATCCGTCCCGGTTGGGTAACCGGTTGTTATATCGCGATCTAATGTTCGCTGCCTGGTATTATGTTGGTTTGAAGTCTATGAGATTTTTTATGAATAAATATTTAAGAATTAATATAGCCTCAAAACAAAATCAAAGCATCCCATAGATACTTAATATGTATATTTTATATGAATATAACACGATAGACTAATACAAGTTTATATATCATAAATTCTGCAAAATATATAAGGAAACATACAGTGACTTTATAACATTACTGTAGATGCATAAACATGTCGATTTATAAAAAGCTATTAGGATTTAGTCTAGTGTCATGTATCAGCTGACTACATATTTAGGCATAAATGTACCCAAATTGGCCGCTGTGCGGGGAACCTGGAAAAAAAAAGATAAAACCAAAATTACAGCGGCAAGAAAATAGAAAGAAGAAAACTTAGGTCACAGCATAATACTTAAAATGGTACATTTAAAAAAGGAAGAAATTTAAGATCACATTTACCTGAGGCAGGAAAGCCGTTATTAAGAATAAACTCAATGCTCGCAACAATCCCATGTCTGACAATGACCGCAGGGATTCAATTAGTTCTATACAAGGCAGGCAGATACAAAAGGTGTTCTGGATTCCTTTGAGCTAATGCACAGGTAGAGCCACTGCGTGGGAACCAATCAGTACTGACTAAATGGGGACAAGTGGCCTCCTGGTGCCGTTGGGCTTAAAGGTATCATAGTAGAGGAAAACACACACAAAGGCCAATGAGTGTGTGTAAGTGCATAACATTCAAATACATTTACTCTGATTTGCCGAAATATTACAGATAATTACATTTATTTGTTTTCTTTTGTGATGTGTCCTATTAGTGTTCAAAATGTATTCAGTTTGGAGAAAAAACCAGATTGATGATCTGGTACATTATTATTATTATTATTATTATTATTATTATTATTATTATTATTATTATTATTATTATTGTTGTTGTTGTTGTTGTTGTTGTTGAGAATTTGTTGGTTTTACCCAGAATCATTTTTGCTCACTTTGTCAGCAGGCACCACCTCGACTCAAGAAAAACTAAAACAAAAAAGGGGGGGATTTTGCAGAGTTAACCATGGGTTTGGGGGTTATGCTTTTATTTCTGAGAGTGCCCACAAACGGAAAGTATGAAGAAACAGCCTTTCCATCATCACTAAGTCAAACTTAACAGAAGCATGTAAGTATTGATTTTAACCAGGTAATCTAAAGTTACTGTGCAGAACATTTTAAGTCCTTCAAAGTCTGATCTGACTGTAACATGCAATTCAGGGCAGGAATTAACTTAAGGAAACACTGGATGCTCTGAATTGGAAATGAACCTTGACTGTACTGATACACTAGGCTGTAGGAATTAGAAAACAGGGTTTCTGAGTTGTTTTTGTAAATTCTAATTTGGTTTTAAACATAAATAATGGGGTCTGTATTTGCTGGTTAAACTGAAGCCCCCGGTGTATGAATGGGGGCGATGCGGCTGCCTGTAAAAGAGCCTATTATCTAATGACAATGAGGGATTAACAGCACCTAGTTCCTGACACTACATAAGAAAGGATGAAGCTAATATGAAAGTGAATATGCCCCCTGATTTCAGCCAGGAAATTTAAGCTGCTCCTTAGACAATGATCAGATGTTCAGAGCTGCAATGTTCTCTGCCTGAGCCAAACTGTTTTCTTACAGTCTCTCTGTGTTAAAATGAATGTGTGTGATGCGATTATTTTGTCAAATCATTGCTTTTATGATGAGCATATGGAAAACATAACATTTAAATATTATTTCCTTTTATGACAATGCTCATGTGATATTTCTTGAAATGCACATACATTTATTCTGTTTTAGGTCAGCTGCGTAAGTGCATCATGTTTTCAATATTCAGCTTTCAGTATTTGCTGACAAATAATTCCCTAAACAGGAACAGCTACTTATGCAGCTACACGGTAAATATTTATGTATACAGGGAATGTAATATTTCCCAGGTTTATTTTGCTGATAAGTTAAACTTCTGGGAGACATCTCACTAGTCACTTACAATACCTTCAGGTGATTAGATGTCAAAAACAATGGATTAATGACTTTTTCATTCATTACAACAATTCATTAATTGTTTCAGAAAAACTCCATCCAGGCCAACTCTTCTGCACTTCAGCCTACAGTGGGACATAAATAGGCCTACTTGTGAATCAGACTTTAAAACAATGTGTTTTGTATTTAATTTGTCATAAGTTAAACAAAAAAAGTTATTTCTTGGGAGTTTCAAATTAATAACCATGTTAAAAATGTGCAGATTACCTAGGTAAGGATCTGTGAAAACATAAGTGTTGTCATTTTATTTTTTATTCATGTATTAATACGTAATTTAGGGTGCATTTTACAAAATAAAAAACCCTATTAATACATAAGATCAAAAATAAGCATTAATAAGGACGTATAGTATAAAGAATTAAAAATGTAATTTTAGCTTGTATATATACATATGTCACATCCTGCCCGCCATGTACACCTGACCCTTCTGTCTCCTACCCAGTGTTACCCTGACACACCTGTTACTCGTTTGTCTTGCCTCTCGTTCCTAACCCTCATGTTGATCACTCCCAGTTGCCTCTTGTTAATCCCCTTGTTGTGATATAAATACATGCTTACTTGTCCTGTGTTCCCCAGTCCAGTCATTGATGCTGTACTTTCCTGTTTCCTGTGCCCTTCTACTCCTCCCGTTTCTGATCCTGTTTGTTTACAGCCTGTTCATGCATGTCAACCTCTTTCTGTTTTGCCAACATGCCTGTCCTTGAGTCCTTCATCCCTCAAGGCATGACACACACACACACATTTTCTGTCCTGATTTAGTCAATGACTCAAACAGCAATATTATGCAAGGGATGTGTTTTATTAAAAGAACAGGAAATGTAAAACATTGTATTTGTTAAATTCTTTATTGTCATCCTAATGAAATGTGAGTCTTTAGTTCTGAATGTGTTGTCTTTTTTGTCACATTTTTTTATGTGACTGCTGGGGGACAGACTGGTTTTTGATTATTACAAAACTCCAAAATGAGGAAAAGAGGTTTTTTTATGTGAATCAATTGTATATCCACTTTATCATCAGATGTTTGTAAACTAAAATTGCATCACTATGAGAGAAATGCACAGTCCCAAAAATCACTTTTATTCACAAGTATGGCTGTCTTGTGCTTTTCGTCACAAGGTCTCACTTATTATTATATGGTTCAGAAGTAGTTCTAAATTGCATGGTAAGGTGAAGTAAAAAGGGAAGTTTTTGTGGGAAACTTTAAGCAATATTGCAAAATTGAGAGAAAGAAGCAAAACAGACGGGAGGGGGATGCATGGCTGCTTCTCAGTATGATGCTATGTGGACGACCCGTTTGCAGTTCCTTTACATTCTGTGGATGAAAGCAGAAGTTATATGAAAATATATACCACCAGATGATGATCACAGTCCTCCAGTACAGATTGGTTCCCCTGCGGCATTGAGGCTAACTGGTACATCAGTGAGCTATCTAGGTGCTCAGAGGCTGGACAAATCCAACGCTCTTATACAGATTATTGATCCTTTTAGGCTTTGAAAGGGCCTTAAAAAGGTTACTGAGCTCTAAATAATGAAACAGCAGAGCACACATATAAATCATGAATGATTATGATCACATTCCATTTCTGATTTGTGCTGTGCGTGATCATTGTTGGCTTTTTCTAAAAGATGCTTAAAGTAATGCAACAATAGTGATGTGAAGAACTGCAGAACTCCAGGACAGAAATAAAGCACTTTTAAATGATGTTCATATTAATTCATATTAGTCATATTATTATACTATAACCATTCTCAATTGTCTGCTAGTACTTGCTCGGAAAATGGTTACATATATTTCCCAAAACTAAATATAAAAAGGCAGCATGGTGGATACTACAAGTACAATTATGCCATAAATTAAACTTTTTTTACATAAGAGAGATTTTATATAATAGTTCATTAAACGTCAGGGTGTGTTTTAAGTGCCTCAGATACATAATATACATACCATATCCTAATCCAAACTTCTCTTCCCACGATAAATTACTGAAAAAAGAACATGATTAATTCAAAATGTGAAAATGAAAGAATTCACATGGAAAGATACAGGACACTAGACTAATTAATCTAAACCATTATAATATACACCTATACCCCATTATTAAATTTTTTTCTTTACCACATCTATTAATACACATCGAACATCTTAGCGAAAACAGCAAAAGCAAAAGAAAAAAATGAAATTCACGGATATAAAAATCCAGGTAAAACACAGAATGTGAATTGTATTTTTTTTCTCTTTTATATTACATTTAATTCACTTTTTTTTTTTTTTTTTACATAAATAGACTATTAAATATCCCTGATATCACTACAAAATGTATAGCACTACAAAAAGTCTGTATATAAACACACAAATCCATATTTATATGATTTTTTTTTGTAATTAGACAATTGGTGTTTCATTTGTTCTTTACCATGCATACTTGGGTATTTTTGAGTGCTGGGGGATCAGCTGGGGAACTGGGAGCAATTTATAATTTTCTCCATAAGAAATTATGAGAATAGTCACAAAAAATGTGTGGTTTTTAGGATTGAGTTACAACCTGATACGTGGAATATAGGTGTACTCTTTATTTTACATTTCTCCAGATGTAAACATATTATCTATCACTTTTATACATACCCATTCCTACATTACTTCCAGAACAGGATACTGAAATAAAAGAAGAACAAGTCAGTTGTTTAAGCAGAGATTCTCTTTTCCAAAGATGGTACAATTCGATACAAATGAGCAGGCCATCTTTAGACCCTTCGAAGCTGATTATAACTCAAAAGATGGGAAAGCAGTGATATAATAATTAATATTAACTTTTTAAAAAGATGATATTTACCTGAATACATCCTTTGGGAGCAAAATTTGACCTTGGATCCTTGTGACAGAGGGGCCACGACCACCGTGTAAACGTCACCGCACATGATGTCAGACACGTCACAAAAGTTAGCGCCGGCCTGTGGAGTGCAGGTGTAGTTGGAGACGCTGCCGTACAGGTCAGCTATGTACGTGCTCTGGGAGCTGGAGGAGTGCCAGAACACCCTGATGATGTTATTGGTCATCCGGTAGAGCTTGACACTCCAGGGGCAGCAGGTGGCTAACGGAGACGGGAATAGAACACTCCAGTTACTCCAGCTGCAGCAGAAATTCGATCAATTTGGCTCTTGGCTTGTCCCAGAGTGC
>JAABNY020000032.1:15344343-15360737 GCA_015164015.2 Brevimyrus niger
GCTCCGTTGTAGGCAAAGACGTTCATGAAGTAAGTGAAGCTGCACTGGCAGGTATAGCTGCAGCTGGTTGCGGTGGTATTGCAGAGCTCCTCAGTTCCATCGTCCCTCTTGATGAAGGCCATGTAGTATTCCACCAAGGTCACTGCGCCCCAGTGTAGCGTGCAGCTGCCCAGGACCGGCTCCTCCACCCGGAGAGTCTGTGGAGAGCAGGGGACTGGCAGGGAGAGAATTAGCATCCTCTCATCAGCCTCATTCACAGGTTAGGGCAGGTTCTGCTGCAACCACATGCTGTGTCCCGTCATGCTTTTTGACACATATAAATGACACGAAACATGATACGGAAATAAATAATACTAAACAGATGGAAAGAAGAGCAGTAAAAACTGACACATTGTCCCAGACTTAGAACCTATGAAACTTATGACTTTCGCCCTTATATGTAAAGTTTCTTTTGTTTTAATGAAGTAAATGTGAAAATTAATTTTGTGAGGCCATACGCCCAACTGCGCCACACTTCCTAGTTGGTGCTGCACACCATACGACAGCTGCTGCTGGAAGGTACTGCACTGTACGGCAGTGTGACCATCCCAGCCTCACGCGCATCTCCC
Source organism: Brevimyrus niger (assembly GCA_015164015.2). Taxonomy (NCBI): domain Eukaryota; kingdom Metazoa; phylum Chordata; class Actinopteri; order Osteoglossiformes; family Mormyridae; genus Brevimyrus; species Brevimyrus niger. The sequence goes on from JAABNY020000032.1 coordinate 15,344,952, forward strand.
AGCCTCATTCTCACACCTACAAGTCAGTGCGATTATCCCAATCCAACATACGCCCATTTCAACATATGGCCTGCCTGTCAGAATGAAGCCCAGCCGTAAATCTGGACTCGTCTGTAATGTGACAAGTGGCTCTGATCGAAAGTCCAAGAACATAACAGTGACAAAGCAGGAAGTTTATCTTGGGTGACATGGAGGTACCAGGTACTTACACGTGATGAAATTCATGGACTTCGAGGGGCTGCTGGGGCCAGCCTGGTTTATAGCTGTGATGGTGATGGATTGGTTCTGACCACAGCTGACTGGGCTTAAGTTGCATTGGCTTCCAGTGGAGGTGCAGTTGTTGCCAGTGGAGCTCAGACCTAGGTAGCGGTCTGCTCCCTGCACATTCTCGAAATTCACCACTAACCCCTGGGGGCTACCTGAGTTCGGCTTGATCTGCGAAATCAGTGGGGGAGAGGGACCTGTGCAGGCAGACAACAGATGAGTAGAACAGGAGAAGCTTGAAGGCCGTGATCTATCAGGCGCAGCAATACATATCAGAAACAGATGTTTATCTATATATTTTTGTATTGTATCTTATTCCCAAGTTTTCCAAGTTTTTGTTTACTCAATCACTACTCCACCTTGTTTGGCTAATCAATACCTCACTGAGTTATTTATCTAATTACAATAATTAATTAATTACTGGTGGAATGCACCTGGGTAAAGGTTTAAGAACCAAACAGGTGCTCATCTAACTATTCAGCAAGATATCAGTAACTCTTTGGAGAACAGAAGAAATTCTTGTTTATTTTTTATAGTTGCTGTTAATTTGCATATGTTTAAAGGTTAGATTGCGTGTTTTGTGTTCGGAGCAAATGTATACTTCCATAGATAAACAGCCTAAAATATTTTCTTTGACTGCCTAAGACTTTTGCACAGTACTGTACTTGACCTTGCAACACTCCCAAAGGTAAGGAATATACCATGTCTGTTAGTGAATATGTTACTTTGTAACATTAGTGTTCTTCAATGCAGTGGGCCCTGTAGATTCCTTACGAGTGATTTGGCAAACGGTGATGTCATCGCCAGGGATGTTGTCCACATCAAAGGCGTTTCCTTTGGTGCAGTAGGTGGTGCCAGCCTGCAGATTGGGTATGGTCACGGATAGTTCCGTGGTATTTAGCCTGATACGAATGCCGGAGCCGTCCATGATGATGTCCAGTGCATAGGACACTGCCTTCGTCACTGGAGCCCAGTACAGCTGGATGGTGCTACTGTTGGGTGAGGCTGCAATAAGCTGCGGTGCTGCCACCACTGCAGAAGACAGCATATTGCATGAGACAGTCGCAGTGGTTAAACTGGAAATAATCACTTCTCCCATCTGTGCAATCATAAACTATGGAGAGGTACAGCCAAGTGTGTGGGAACTCAATCGTGATCAACAATTGTGGAAGGAAAGCATGCAAAGGTGAAATAAAGCCACGTGAAAGAGGCCATAGCATTATCGCTAGCCATAAACGTGTGAGAAACAAGGAGCATGAGGTTTGTGAACCAAAAACAGCAGAACTGTGGAAATACCACCATAGGGTGGAAATGTTCTGTCCAACGGAAGGCATTGATTCAGCCGCTGCATGGGAGGAATGAAAAAATAAAACTCAATGTGTGACTCTATTAAAGACTAAAGAAAGTAGTCTAAGAAGAAGACATTCAGACCGGCATTCAGATTCAGTTTCATCCGGCACTTCTCCATGAACCCTTGCAAAACATACTTGAAATAGAGACTTGCTTTGTGCCTCATTTTTTCCTATTTCCTTTCCCTTGCCAACAGTAGTGTTGCACTGTAAATGAAGGATGAGAACTGCTATTTTACTGTCTTCTAACAGCTCCGATATTTAGTAGCTGCCAGCACCAGTACTGCTACTCTGCAAGTCGATGCTAGGTTACCTTGTAGACATCTCACTGCAGCTTAGCATCCCGGCGAGAAGGGGGCATCCAGACACATTCTCAAATCCAGAAATTCTAACCAACTAACCAAGGCCTCTTAGCATGCATGACAACTGTGTCCTACGGGTTGTAATATTTTTAATGTAGTTAACATGACACCGAAGAACACGACTGTAGGAAAGATAATCATATGGTGTCTAGTTTAACCAGCCTGATCTGGTATACGGTTACTAGTATACTGTTATTGGTATACAGTTATACCAGTGAACCCTCTCCTGTTTCTCACCATGATAACTCTGGGGACTACAAATGTAGGTCTTATGGTTGAATCTTTAACTGTATTTGAAGTCCATTGGTCCATACAGTTCCTAAAATATCAAAAGGACTTTTAGGGAATTAAAATTCCATGGCAACAAACATGACCAATCACTTTGGCCATGAGCGTGGAATCTTCTCTTACTGAAGCCCACCTTTGTGGGCCACCCATCTGGAGCACCAGGTGAACTTCCATTCTACCCTAATAATTTCACTTAATTAATTTAGTTTCACAAAAGTAACTACGACCCCAGAGAAGACTGAAAACCAGCACATACTGCAGTCTCGAAAGGACCAAGACTCCCAACCGCTGAGTGAAGTAAACAAAATCCCAGAGAACAATCATGTTGTTGTATTATTGAGCCGACTTTCTTTGAAACGTACAACTGTAGTGGTTGAAGACAATACCTGTCGTTGCTTTCTGGGGCAGAGACGGCTGGCTTCTTCCGCCGCTGTTGACGGATATAACACTGAGCATGTATTCAGTGCGGGGTTGAAGGTTGAGCACAGTCCCTGGGGAACTTGACACCTCGGTCTCGGAGAAGAAGTTGGCAGATTCTGACTCAGCCCGAAGAATGTAAGAGCTGGCCCCTTGCACTGCGTTGAATTCCACTGTAATGCTGTTGCTGAGCTTCGAATAGGCCTTGGAAATGGCAGGCACATCCGGGGCTGTACAGGGTCACACATCATTTATATTTACAGCATTTCAATTCAATTTATTTTTGCACAGCACCTTTCATAACAGAGTCACCCTTAGGTGCTTGAAGAGAGTGTGTGGCATAATTGTGAATAATTTACAAGTGATTGTTTGCAAATAATTACAAATAAAATCACTGTTTAAAGCATTTGTTTACGGCTATTACTCCTATTATTATTTTATTCATGTGGGGATCTTATTATTGCTATTTTTATAAATAAAAATAAATTCTAGTCATGTTTATGGATATTGGCAAATATGTATTAGGTTCACTTGAGAAATTACCTGTGATCTTTTCGATCGTAGCTCGGCTCAGGACATTAGAAGTGTCGTCAACAGCCTCGACCTCCATTATGTAGACGGTGTTCGGCTTGAGGGAGTTGACAGAGCCCACCACAAAGTTTCCGCCAAACTGTGAGTAAGACGACGGTTCTGGGGAACCTTTCGGGGTAGCCTTCACCTTGTATGAACTGGCGCCAGGGACCATAGTCCACTGGACCGACACACTTTTCGATGTTACCGTGTACACAGACAAAACCATTCCTGTAAAAAAGTAATGCCCACAATTAATTACACAATGGCATCTGAATTCCTACACAGTGTAATCACATGTTATTGTGTTACAATTAAAAAGGTTTGGGACTTTCCACTGTCTTTCACAATTGACCACACATAACCACGAATAAATCAAATCGAAAGATATTTATTGTATACATTTATATTGCATTCTATTATATATAGCTATTTTAATTAGTCCAATGTTCATCCTTAAAATCAGAACTTACCATTTTGTGCGGCTATCTGTGAATAAAACACAAAAATTACTTTTAAAATTTTTAATATATATAATGTTAAATAAAATATTAACACATACAACCTTTCTAGCTGTTATTACGTCTGAAAACGAAAACCCGTTTTTGTCATGTCTGACATTTTTCCTTGATTTAACCTGTCAACTAGATCATCGTGCACTTGTTAAGAAAACTCCCATGTTCTATTTAATAATTTATTTTTACCCTACGAAGATATAGCGATCCCATTGAAATACTGTCTCATCGCAACTGTTTTCATTTGCAACAAATGCAGAGACGCATTACCGACTGCATGCACCACGGTGTATCATTTAGTCACATTTAAATAATTTTACATAGAATAATCTTACCTGGGAAACCATGCCAAATAAAACAACAATAAGCGACTTTAAACCCCTAGATCTCATGTCTTCAGTATTTGCTTTCTCCCAAAAGTCCAAAGGTCTTGACATTAATTAACTGTTAATTCTGGTCTTATACTTTTTTCTAGTTTGTTGATAAACGCGGCACCACGTTAATCTTATTTTCTTTCCATTTACTGCACCGGTCTATCGTCGATACGGCTTTAGCCGAGATTGCTTATATGTGACCCCTCCTCCCTACAGCGCAGCGCCTATCAGCATCAGTCCGCGGCGCCTTACCTGTGGACAGGTGCGTCTGTCTGCGCCTGTCCGCCCGGAGGGCATCGGATGCGGACGCAGGTATGCATACTACATGAGAATTTATATTAAAAAATTATTATTATATATGTTGTACGTCCATTCATGTTTTATATACCAAAATATTAGAGGAAAATATGTGAAACATTTATATGACGTATGACATCAATATTGTGTTGTGCAAATAAAAAAATATTTAGCCTATATTTTCTATTAGCACGCATGTGTAAAGAAACTGGATGTTACGCGCTGTGACTTGTTTTGAAACAGCTTTTGGATACTCGGTACTCGGTTTTATTTGCTGTCTGTTTAATCCCCAGCAGGTCGCCGCCGGTGCAGCATCCCGGTGTTGGTGCTCGTGCCCGCGTGATGTCAGAGCTCCCCGGGGGCGCGCCACGCATTCACGGAGCTCCGGGGCTTTTATGAAAGCCAGATAGAGGAATAGAAAGTAAGATGGCAGCGGAGGCGAACCGGGGGCTGCAGAGGGTCGTCTGGCAGAGTAAGTTCGGGTGACTATCGCTCTTCCCAGGCTCCCGGACGTAGTTTAGACGCGGCGTGACCGAGCTGTCAGCGGTAAAATGGAGACCCCCCCGGCGCGTGTTCGCACTGAGCGGCCGGCGGAGTTGCACTCGGGGCGGCTGCGGCAGGTTCCCTGCACCGCCAACGGACGGGGAAGTTTGGAAATTACCTTTTTGCGATCACGAACTCAGCGGCCGTAACTCATTGATACATTGATAAACGGCATTTTGTAACGCAGCTCTTATTGTTGTAAATAAACAGGTTATTGGAAAATTCTTAATATTGTTTTTGTTTTTTTTTTGCAAGAGAGAGTGAGTCGGGGTCACAAGTGCATGACTTATATTATCATTCTGGATTTTTTAAAATTTGGAGTGCTTTGTGGATTTGGTAGTTGAACAACTTTTAAGCCGGCTAGTTTACAATCCGCCGCTAGCGCAGCTATGACAGGCGCTGGTGTATCCTGAGCCGCCGCGGACTGCTGGCAAAGCGCCAGTTACACCGGAGCGGTGTGGAGATGTTTGCGTGTATGTAAGAATGTATGAGTGTGTGTATAATATATACTTATACAATTAGCCAGAACTTTCAATTAATGTTTATGAGTGTAGGCAATTACAATCAGGGAAAACCTTTTTATTTTTATTAATGAGAGCTGTTTTGTCTTTACAGGAATTCAAGACAGTATTATAACAGATTGTCAAAAGTCAGAAATATGGAAGGTGGGATCCGTGCAATTGTCAAGATATTAAATTCTGATGCCAATCATTGTGCTTCACTTAATGTGCATTTCCATATAGATTTATATTTTCCAGTTAGAATTGACGTTTTTTTGTAATATATATATATATATATATATATATATATATATTATAAAAACCCAGAGACCAAACATATATAAATAAAATAAAACAGTAAGATAGTACAGACGGGTATGCCTGTTGGTTCTGTTAGGGTTATTTTGAAAGGTATTTCTCGTTTTGCTTTTGAGCTGATATACAGAAATACTGAATATTTTCTTTCTTTTCTCTTTCCTTTGATGTGATGGTCTATAACTATAACTGGTTGTGAACAAGCCAAATGACCCAGTGGTATTTTCTGTGCCATTTCAGGTGCTGATTCTGGATCACTTCACCACCAAGTTGCTGTCCTCATGTTGCAATATGTCTGACCTGATGTCGGAAGGCATTACTAGTGAGTTACAGTTAATCAAAATCCATCCACCCATCCATCTCTGCATCCATCCATTGCGGATAACTTGCTTGTTTGAACAGCTGACCTAAAGGTTATCCCGAAAACCTGCACACACACCAGCCCTTTGTGGATATGATTGGCCACCCCTGATCTAACTGCTTCTTCTGCTCAGGATCATGGGGGTGCCTGAAGCCTAGCCCAGGTTTAAGGCTGAGGTGCACACATAGACGCAATGCATCAGAATATGCATGTAAAACAGGCCAAAGTGACTATGTGAAAGCTGTAAAGCATGCAGAGGAAGGTACGATTAAGAAATTAGGAATAAATGCTTACCACTGAAATAAAAATCCCATGTTAACAAATAATGTATTGTGGGGGTAGGTACACAACACAAAATTGTCAGTCGTTGTAGCACCCATAACATGTATCTATGTTGTAAGAAAATGCAGGTCTTCGTTTTGGGATAATTTTTTATCCAAAACTGAATATTGGGTTTTAAGTTATAAAGGTGATATGCTTGTGTCATTAACCTCAATCAGTCAATTAAAATGTGTATCTCATTCACAGTTGTTGAAGATCTCTATAAAAGCCGGGAACCAGTTCCAGAAATGAAAGCTATATACTTCATCTCTCCAAATGAGAAGGTTTGTTCCTTAATAATTCTGCAGACATTTTGTATTCCCTTTGGGTTTAAGGAAGTGAAAGTTCAGTTCATGGTTTCAAGAATTTTTTTGTGAATGTATTGATAAATTTACTGCAGTAAAAATGAGGTTTGTGTTTATAATTTTCTCTTCCAGTGTATTGATGTGTTAATCGCCGACTTCACACCCAAACCGAAATATAAATCTGCATACGTGTATTTCACCGACTGTGAGTATTTTGCTGGAAGGACAGTGTGAGTAGGAAGTAGTTTTCCAAACATTATTATACAGATACTGTTACTGGTGAAAAGCGCCCTAAAGGAAGTATTTGAAAAGAGTGAATTTGCTTGTGTTTTTATTGTCAGTGAGATGATATTCAAAACCATCATGCACTACTGAAAGCTGCAAACAGTCTTCTAATTGGCAGTGCTTTCAGTACATGAGATATATTTCACAAATATGCGTCAGCCAGATGTGTTTGGTGATAATTGTACCCTTACGCTTTCAGATTGCCCTGATCCAGTTTTTGACAAAATGAAGTTGCACTGTGCAAAATTTATACGAGTCTGTAAGGAGCTAAACCTCTCATTTTTGCCCCAAGAGTCTCAAGTAAGTTTTACAGTTTATTAAAAATCAACCAGAAAGAAGTGTTAATCGAATGTTAATTTTCTCAAACATGATATCTTCACTCTTTGCTTCTTCTGATCGAAGCAAATATCCTATAGTGGCTTATATTGTTGTATTTGCATAAGAAGCTCCCCTATACGGCTCCAGCTTCCCCGCACCCCAGGTGGATGAAGCGGTATACATAATGGACGGATGGATGGCTCCCTTACACGCATTTTAATTTTGAAATTATTTTTCCCCCCTTATTATTTGCAACTGAAATGATGATGGTTGCTCAAGATCGTCAGTTATGGAATGAAAATTGCTTCGCTACATGAAAACAAAAATGCCGCCTTTATTTTTATATTCTGATTACACACATGGATTGGCATTTTTCACAGGTTAAGAGGCTTTATTTCATCATTGTTAAACATGACTGTTTTTCAGGATTATTACTGTTTATGTTTGGGAGAAATGAAGCTGCAATGCCCACTGGGGGTGGGATTATTATATATTGTCCACCCTATGATTGGTTGGTTACTGTAATGGTTTTCTTTTGTTAAAATTGTGCAGTGATTAACATCATACGCTAACCCCGCCCATTTCCCCCATCTGCAGTGTATAGTCCTGTTGTGTGTGGCATACTGGCATTTGGAATGAGTGTGGCTAATTGGTTAAAGTGCTCGCAGGTTTTTAAGTGTCGTCTCCGCTCCCGTTTGTTGCCCCCGTTTTTTTAGGTCTTCACCTGTGACAATCCTGGCGCTTTCCAGCACGTCTACAATCCGCACAGCCAAGACAGAGTCCGGACGCTGGAAGCGGTGGCAGATCAGATAGTCGCACTCTGTGCTGCACTGGAGGAGTATCCTGGAATCCGATACAAGAAGTAAAAGATCCATCACATGTTACTCCAGGGTTCATTTGTTTTCCTCACTGCAAAAACATAGAACTGCACGTTATAGTAATCATATGCATTTTATTTGTTTTATAGTCAGGTGCGTGCCTGTGTGCGTGTGTGCGTGCGTGTGTGCATGCATTGCGACGGATTCCCATCCCGTCCTAAATGTTGCTCTGCCTTGTTCCCTGTACTGGTCTGCTCAGGATAAGTGGTTGGAAGATGGATGGATAAATGAATGGATGAAGGTCAGTCGGTCTTTTTAATTTCTTATTATTTATTTTTAAATGTTTTCATTTTAGGGACTTGAAGGTAGATAATGCAAAGAAGCTGGCTGAGCTGGTAGACAGCAGGCTTACGCAGCATTATGAGAGGGAGTGTGGGAACAGACAGAAGAAGGTAACTTGTGGCCATAACCGGGTTTTTCAATGATTTCTGTGATGTGTATAATGGCTTTTTTTTACATTTCATTCTCATATTGAATCACAGGGGAAAACACCAGCCCAGTTGCTCATAGTGGAAAGAGGATTTGATCCAGTCACTCCAGTCCTGCATGAGCTCACATACCAAGCCATGGCCTACGACCTCATCCCAATAGAGAATGACACATACAAGTCCGTCCAGTTGGCCTACTAATCACAAAACTTATTCTTTAATTTTATCCAGTCTCTGAAACATGTTCGGAGAGCAAAAGCAGGCTTGCAGTATTACCTGTAGAGCTATGCTCTTCGCATTGACCTTGATCTGCTTGACTTTCATTCGACGTCCAGGTTCCGCAATAAGGACGGTTCAATTAAGGAGGCACAGCTGAACGAAAGCGATGACCTTTGGGTCAGACTTCGACACCTGCACATTGCAGATGTTTCTGAGTAAGCGTGTACAATTTGTATTGTTGATCATTTGCTCTGTATTGCTCTAAACTCTTTTACTTATGCGGGAAATGTAATACTTTTCAGACAGATCCCTAAGCTACTGAAGGAGATCTCTGCAAACAGGAAGCAGACAGACGAAAAGGTGTGGTGGCGCTGTGAAACATTAAGGGCCTTGATCTGATCTGAGTTCACCTTCAAGCAGCTTATTTGATGTTGTACTTTTGTTTTTTTAGATGTCTATCAGTGGTCTGGCTCAGCTCATGCAGAGGATGCCCAACCACCGTAAGCAGCTTGCTCAGGTTGGTGCTGACATCCGTTTCACTAGCTGGGGGGATTCGGTCTACATTGTGGTTTGGTATTTTGTTCTCAGTGCTCATTCGTTAAGCCATAAATTGTTTTGCATGGCTGCTTGAGAACAATAATTTGTGTCTCTTTTATTCTTTATTATTCATTATAATTATAATTATAATTAATTATTTTGTGGGACTGTACAGTACTGTACTTAACCTAATTCTCAAGAGACAACATAGCATCGAACAATATCATGTATCAAAGGATGACAAAACAATGAAAATCATGATTTTTATATAGAACAAACTGCATTAACATGAATCAGGGAGAACTATAGAGGCAGACCGGATGGTTTGGGAACAAAGGGGGATGAGTTGTACTTGGGGGGGCGGGGAGTCATACTGGGCATGACTGGGGAGGTAGATTTACAGCCTGTACTTGCAGTTTGAAACTTTTGAACCATTTATTTCTGGAATTCTCTATTATTTCTTCAGACCACAGTAAACCACAGATAACTGTAACTGGTTCCACTGTATTCCAGTGATGATATTAAAGAATCTCTTCAGCTATGATCAATTTATCCAGTAGGTAACTCAAGAGTTTAATTTGTATTCACTAGCTGTCTTCATGACATGGCTCTTCTCATGGAATCTTTATACAGCTAAAAAGCTTGGCCACCCTCAGATTTGAAGATTTTGGTTATTTCATGTGTGCCAAACCTGACATGTGCAAGATGTTACAGGTGACTTGATGTTTTTTCATTTTAATTGCAGAAAGCTACTCACCTTACATTAACAGAGGACTGTATGAACTGTTTTCAGAAGAATGTGGAGAAACTGTGTAAAGTTGAACAGGTAGTGTTTAAAACTTTTTGAATCAAATATGTTAGTCAAACTCTGCAGTTAATGTGTAATAGGCTTTGAAATATACCACAGTATGTCACTGTTATGGACAGAGTAATTAAGTAATTAAGGTCCAGAGAGTAAAAGTCCAGACCGGGATTTTGTAATTCACGTCTCTCTGGACTTTAATTACCCAACTCTGGTTATGGATCAGTGGAAGATGAATGGATATTACCAGTTAGAAATCAATTGGTATTGTTTGCGATGCTCAGAGTTATATGAGTAATGAATATTCAAAAGGTCATTCAGGCAGTTTCTTAAACAGAAATAGGTATAAATATTCGTCATGAAACGTGGACTGTTCCTTTCCTCAGGATTTGGCCACAGGCACTGATGTAGACGGTCAAAAGATAAAGGACCCCATGAGGACCCTCCTTCCTGTGCTGCTAAATCCTCATTGCACCCATGACAAGATCCGTGCTGTGCTGCTTTACGTCTTCAGCCTGAACGGTTTGCTTTCATTTATGGCACACCTTTCCTTTTAACACTGAAAATGCAGTTTTCTGTCATAAACAGCTTTCATAATACCCCCGAGTCGGATATTTGTCTTGTCTGCTCCTGTAGCATAACAAATAGAACACTTTGCTGATAATACTAAGGTTGTGTGTTCAGATCCCAAGGAAGACACATAATTTGTAATTCTTCCATTAAGTTGCTTTGGATAAATGTCAAATGAAAATGCTACATGCATTTATTGACACGCTGTTCACTGAGACTTCTAAGCGTTTATGTAAGTTGCTCTGGCTAAGGGTGTCTGCCAGATGCTGTAAATGTAATTACTGATTGCCATTCATTTTTGTTACAAAGTACCGAATGAATTAAGTAGCTTTCTGTGCTTTTTTTCCCCATTAGGGACAACGGAAGAGAACCTGAATAAACTCCTTCAGCACGTTAATGCTGAGGATGCAATGGAGTACATCCTGAACTGGAGAGAGCTTGGCGTTCCCATCATCTCTTCGGTATGTGATTTGGGGGTTTGTGTATAAACCCACTAGTGTGGATTTTAATGTGAGTGCAGTGTTTTATGTATATGAGGCATGTTCTCACAGTGCTCTGTCTTCCTCTGCATGCTCTGGCTCCCGCTCTCAGTCCAAATACGTACAGTTTAGATGACCCTCTACTGCAGTGTTTTCAAACCCAATCCTCAGGGGAACCCAAGACAGTCCACGTTTTTGCTTCCTCCCAGCCAATCAGGAACACCAAATACCTGGTACAGGTGTCCTGAGAGGAAGCAAAAACGTGGACTGGGTTGGGGAAAAACTGAGCTACTGAGTAAACAACTGTGGAGTATGGAGTATGGATGGATAAACATATGCATATATTTTTAAAAACTTTTTTTTTTTCCCCCAGCTATCATTGTTCTCGACACGCAAACCATCGCGGAGGGACCGTTCTAATGAAGAAAAGTACAACCTCTCTCGCTGGACGCCGGTCATTAAAGATGTGATGGAGGTCAGCGTGTCTTGGAAATCTCACTAGCCCCTTAGAAATCACCAGACAGCAAGGTTGAACCTGCGTGAAACACAGGCACGGTGCACCTTAACGGACACGTGAAATGAAAAAACAATATCCAATGTCTCTTCTGCTGAGAAAGCATGAACTTTAGAGGACCACTTCTCTGTCAAAATGTAGGCCAACATGCATCACCGCACTACTGACTCTAAGCTTTTTTCAAATTTGCAGTACGTTCATTGGTCTGAACTCACACCTTCTTCTTCAACATAGAATTGTATTACCTATAGGTCATTGAAGAAGAAAAAAACGTTTCACCAGTCATTTAATCTCTTCTTGAAGCTTTAATGTGCTTTACTGCAGCTTTTGAAAATGCGGCTTGGAAAGAGGGGAATTAAGACCGGGCCGACTAGCTGGAATTTGTGAACTTCTGCATAATTAGTGGGTCATTTGGTTAGAAGAGAATATTGCGATAATTAGAGTTGTATTATGGGCTAAAACCGTATATTTACAGGTTGTGTGGCAGAATATGACCCTGGTAGAGAGGACCCCATGGAATGAATGATTTATCCCCCCCCAATGAGTTTTAATGATATTCAGTGGAAGTGTGACGGCTGTTTTTGCTCGAACCTCAGGATGTTTTGGAGAATAAGCTGGATGCCAAAGAGTGGCCCCAGCAGTCAGAGACTGCAGCCGGCTGGCACAGTGCTGCAGTGGTGAGGTATGAGCACGTCTTCGTCACCGGATCGGGTGACGCAGTGCTTGGCGACACAGGCCCATAACCCCAAGGTCATTGGTTCACATTTCAGTTGGTGTTTCCACGTATGGCACCTTACTTAACCTGGTCTTGTATGTGTTTAAACAGGGGGTTTCTCCTGTTTGTAAGCCCATATCATTGCCTGATTCACAACACTCCTTGTTGCACAGGAAGCAGTAGTAAAAAGTGAATTTATCAACAGGAAACATAATGTGTAGGCGTTTCCCCTTTTAGTAATTTCATTTGTCCTGACAACTTTTCACTTTTGTTAGTCAGAAACACGGGCAACGTAAATAATAATCTTAACAAGCATATTGCAATATTTGGTGCAGATTCTGGGAAAGTCTGACCCCCTCCACAGCTGGACTGGTAGAAGCAGCTGTGGTCCCCAGTAGATCTTTGCACCAGTCTGCTTTCCTGTTGTCACAGCGCCCGGCAGAAGCAGAAGTCCAGCAGCCAGGAGCTTCTGCGCGCCAGGTCCCGCCTCATCATCTTCATCATTGGTGGGATGACCTACTCAGAGATGCGTTGCGCCTACGAAGTCACGCAGGCGTTCAAGTCCTGCGAGGTCATCATGGGTTGGTATCCCTTCAGTTCCGTGGTCGGTTTTTAGGACTGGCTGCTTGTAAAACCGTCATCATTACCTGTCGTTTTAGGATCGTCGCATATTCTGACGCCCACTGGTCTCCTGGATGACATTAAAGCCCTTAGCCAGCCCCCTACAGAAGAGATGGCAGTGCTGGAGGTGGCAGAGTAGACACTCAGTCTCACCGTTTCCCCACATAAAGCCCCCAACAGGAAGTCACAAGGGGCTACTTCCTGTCTATAAATCTGATGGAGGTGTGAGTTACCTGGTGTGTGTAATTTGGTTTGAAGAAAAAGATTAATGACCAAACCAATGAGAGCTACTGTTACTGTAAAGATGACTTATTGAATCATTGATGCAAACTTTATAGAGCGTGTGCATGTCTAATACAGACGAAAAAATCTTTCAGTGGTTTGACATCCTGTATACTTGCAAATATAACCAGAGGCTGTAATTTTTAAATGAATGTCTTATTCAAATGAATGTCTTATTCAGCGGATTATGTTGATAATTACAATTGTTTGCAACAGTATTCCATATATTTATTACAGTGTTTTCTCTTTAGGTACACAAAGGCTAGATTTGGTGAAATATGAGCCATTTGAGTATTATGTGCAAACCGTGTTTAAACATCTGCCCCTCTTCACCCAGTTTTGTAAGAATATATATTTAAATGAATTGTGTTTGAAGTTTTGAAAATAAAACTTCATCTGAAGTGCACGTTTAACACTGTGGTGATCGTCCCTGCCGTCTTTCCAGTACAGCATCACGGTGAGCCTGGGGTCAGAAACACCATTCAGTTGAGTGACATATTAACAAAGTTGAATGTTTTGCGACTCTAAATGCAAATCTATATAAACGGAGAACAAACTGGGATGGAAGTAAGGCGTGAGCATACAGTACTAACCTCTCTGCTGATTTTGTACTCCTTAAATTTTGAAGTATGCAAACATCTGTAATATTACTGAGTAAAGATTAAATGATCGAATATCGTCTATCATTTTGGAAAGTACGGCAATTTTTTAGAGTGTATTTCCTCAACACCTTGTCAGCTGCAATAGTAAATGATTTAGACACTTTCATTGTTAAAGATTTCTGGACCAGGGGAATTACAATTCATCACAAATCTGAGTATGGCTCCGTCTTTATTCATCGCAAGAACTGGGTCTTCTTCAGTGCAGGTGTGGCAAACAGGAAAAAAACAGCTAATCAGATGCCACCCCACAAACAGAAGTAACACAATATTTTGCAACAAAATATTTTCCTAAGCTGGCATTACAATAAGCATGACCACAAGTTCAAAAGAAACTGAATAACAGCTGGTGTTGTCTGTGATATCGGGCACTGGAGGTGTCGGATGAACGAGTTGGCCCAGGACAATGGGTAGGACTTTTTCTCAGACCAATTTATGAAGCTGCCGTAATGTAATACGCAACGTGAAATGTGCCCTACTTTATATCGACGTCTTTTTTTCCCCCATTGCCTCTATTTGTTTCGTTGTGTCAGACTCGTACACTAATACGTATGGCTTGCTTCATCGATTAGCATGTGTTTCTCAGGTTACGGGTGATATGGAACTCGGTGCTTCTCAAGATTTATATGGCTAATGATAATTGCGTCTAAAAGGTTTGCAGTAGTCAGATTGAAACTGAAGCTATCAGCAGCATATATATAGACCCTCAATATTTTTTAATTATGCAACATTACGTATTATATAATAGGCATATTTCTGTACTTGATCTCCCAGTACCCCACTCTAGGGACACTCATCGGCCAATGTCAACCCTATTAAAGCATCATGTGATAACTGCAGTTCGATGGATGTTCAGAGCAAGTGTTTCAAGTATGACAGCATTTTGGAATACCAAAAATAACACATTTTCACTTATTGTTTTAAAATGAATTGTAAGTGAAAGGTGCACCTATTAGGGTTTGACTTTGCCGCGATACAGGTGTGGCTGCCAACCTTCCCATCCAGAACATTGCCCCAGAGAGTCTGTGATTAATCTGAAATACCCTGGAGGACTGCAGAAGCAACAAAGCTACATTGATAGATCCTAACCCTTTTATTTACATATTATTCCCCAAAGAGGAGGCATGGATTAGCAGTTAAGGTATTGCCCCTCTCCAACATTCAAGAACACCAACCAGAAATGTCTGTTATTTATACACCAACATTTTTGCTGTTTTTTTTTTTTGTTTTTTTTTACTTTGATTCTCATGTATTTTTTTTAAGAGCTTCTTACTTGCCGACCATTTCCGTATCTCTGTAGAGTTGGGCCTTAGTACTAGAATAGGAGACTTCTAAGACGGAAAAGAATTGCTGATGAAACTGGCCAGTAGAAGGCAGTGTTCCCTGCAGCCCAAACACCAACACAGCAGCAAACCGAAGCGGGTTCCCTGTGATGCCGACTGACCGTGGGTATTAAAGTCACAGGGACATAAGATACTTCATTTGAAAATCTAGATGTCCGTGTAAATTTCATTTTAACTTCATTGTAAATTTTAATTTCCTTGATCTTACATTTACTGCAGTACCAAAGTGCACGGACACTACACATAGTGCAAAAAGTGGATTTAGTGCCTACAAATATAATCCTGAAAAAAATAATAGTATGGAATATTAATGAAATTACATATTAACATATTATTCAGTAAAAATAAAAAATAG